>VUJU01001721.1:37072-50067 GCA_009835225.1 Aphis craccivora
TAATGATAAAATTTTAAATTCAAATCAAGTAAGACCAATACAATTTGAAATGAAATAATTATTAATCATAATGCAGTTTTGCTAGTAAATAATCGATAATTTACATAAATTATTTTTTTCGATAAAAATTACCACATGAAATAAATAAAACACATTTACTAAAATAAAATTATAGTAACTAAAAAATACTATTTCAAAAGCTACTATACAATCGCTGACTACATTTAATACACTTCATTCAATTGATTAGTCTGTTGTCAAGCGTTTTAAGTCATTCGTAATTTACAATGGGTACTCAAAATATTTAACACACTGGGGTAAATTATTAGGGATTAAGTCACGGAGAATACAAACAATAAATACAGAATCATAGTTATTCTGCTGTAATAATAAATATTATTATAAATGAATCGCTTAAGCGTAATAATTACCCCTAACGCACTTCACATGACATAGAATATAATATAACCATTATAATCATCAACGATTTAATAATGTTCTATAACAAAACAGAAAAACAAACTCAATAATATACATTTTCCACAGTTCAAATCTAATTTAATAATGCTCAATAATCTCTAATATTTTATCATTATAGTATCTATATAAAAATCATTGTGCTTGACATGAAAATGAAATGAAATGAAATTGAATTGATTCTATGTTGAATAGAGCCGTACTCACAAAATAGTTCAGAGTTTAGGTGAAATTTATTAATAAAATAATATAAAGAATTTGTTATTTCTAAAGCTACAAAATACTCAGTAATCGAATTTTATCCACGGGAGCCTAAAAAGGGAAGCAGTTGGATATGGGTTACATGGACCTGGTTATTTTAGGGACCCATTGAGATAAATTTATAATTTTTTAAATTGTGTATATATACTGATTTTATATTAACTAATATTTAAGATGTATATATATATATATATTCAGTTATTTTAAATTAAAAGTTAGCCATTGATTATTTAGAAAATATAATGTACGGGATTTTCGTATAGCTTATAATTGATTTACAATTATTAAATTTAATTATCTGGTCGGTAGATTAGATTTAATCAGCATTGTGATTAATATATCGCGTGTTGTATACGAGTATGCTGAAATGTGAATTGTTGAATACTTTAATTATTTTCATCTTGCGTTTTTTGTTAACATCGAATAATGTATAAGCATATTAAATAAAGTGCTCTGAATGCAAAGAAATATTAGAAAAAGAAAGCAAAGATCTTCGTTCTGTTACATAATTACTGAAATCTGCTTCAAACATTAATGAGATTTTTAATAACGATTTGTTTGTACCAGATATACAGACAATATGGCAAATTTTTTTTTATTTTATTATGTATTGATCAAAGACATTTTATCATACAAAAATAGAAATATCATTAGGTGTAGAAAAATGAACCTCGTTGAGATTTTTAAAAAGATATATCTACAAAATATATGAGATGCAGCTACAGATTTAATTCAAGAATCAAGTAGCTATAAAGAATACAAATAATACCAGTTTTTGCAGGTGCACAAGACGAATAAAATAAAAATATTTTTTCAAACAAACTTCAAAACCTTTTTCAAAATCCTCTTCTGATAACTCTGAGTCAGAACTAGATTTATTGATTTTATTCTATTTTAATTTTGTAAAAATGTATTTAATACAACAACGATATTAATTAATATAACATAAACTAAGTAATGATTAAATTTTATATTGTTTATTTAAATTTTATTGTTAAGTATATCAATAAATAATCCAGTAGTTTAATAATTATAATATATTTTATTATATTATGCATAGTATATGTCATAAATAAAAGATAAAAGATTTGGTATTGACCAAATATTTGTTTATATTTTAAATTGTATTTTGAAAATACTTTTTTACTTATCAAATTTTAACTTCTACTAGTTGAATAAACGAAAGAACAGTAAAATTTTAAGCGATTAGTCTAACCAGATGTATTTTAACGTTAAACTTAAGTATAAAATGTCAATTGATATTTTAATGTTTAAACATTTCATATTTTATCAGATTTTTCTGTTGCGATTTATAAAATTAATAGGTGAACGTACTTTTCAAAGTTGTAACAAAGTTATTTTAATTATAATTTTTATAATTTAATTAATAATATTATTTATCATCGTAATACTATAAAATCACCAAAATTGAATAGGTTATTTAACAATCTGAAAAAAATTAATTACATTAATCAAAATATAAATAAGCTCATGTTTGGACAATTTTTTGATCACATTACAATTATTACTTAAAATTAATTAATACGAGTATGTTTCATTTAGTACAAAAATACGACAACGGAATAAAAAAAGATTATAATATTATGATAGTTAATGATAGTCGATAGAATTCTATAAAAAAGTTTTTTTTTGGTAAGTATGTTTATATATATATATATATTTATATTTTTATACAAAAATGAAAAAAAATAGTTTGAAAGTAAAGTTATTTATAATGTTTATCTGTAGTGCTAGGTTATTGAAAAACAATATTATTGTACCAGCAAAAAACTGTATTCTTACATACGATAATAATTCACTTTTGATATTCCTTAATATTTTTGAAAAACTGTAAACATAACATAAAAAAAAATAACGTTAAATAAATGTAAGACAGTGTGTTGTTAAGAAAGATTAAGTAGTCTTTACATCATATTTTTTTCAAATACTACCATTTACATATTTTCGTTATTCACTGATATTTAAGTCACACGTTAGTATTATCATTATTTTTTATTGTTGTTAATTTGTATGGAGACTCACGGTAGTTATTGTAATATAAACATAATAACTGTTATGTAAGTATAAAAATTTCACTCTGATTTGTTTGGCACATAACATACACAAACTCATTATAAATCATTACAATATTACATGTATTGACAAATATGCTGAACACAGAGCCTACAACAGTTTTTATCTCTTATTTCAATAAGTAATACAATTGATATTATTATTTATATCAAAGTAAGCGTACAATCCTTGACAGTGAAATCGTGCAACTAAAACCATCAAACAGTTATGAGTTATAGGTATGAGTACCTAACTGTTATAAAGGTTTACATTGAATACACTACATTGGAAAAGATATATGTGCCAATTATAAATTGTATGATATTACATATTTGTACTAACTAAGTATATCACCAATAACCGTAGTACCGGTAGGTATAAAAACATTCTTAGAATTTTTGAAAAGCAATTCCAATGATGTATTTAGGCGTCTAATACCACAACGATCATGATCACAATAAAATAAAAAAATAATTATTTTACACCATTGTTATTTACCTACACATTTAGTAAGTTTTAGTCAACTCATTACTTGCGATAGTATAATAATATTAATACCATTATGAAAGTAAAATAATTCAATAATATTATATACTCGTAGCCAAGGTAATACGTATTGAAATGCCAAATTTCGTTTTTCAATCTGTTCAGATAGTTGTTATATATACGATAGGTTTAAACGAAAAATACTTCCTAGTTGTAATGATATACTTAGTCCATACGGCTACAAATTTGAATGAAATCGTAAAAACCGCCAAAAAAATACATTTTTCATTTGAAAAAAATATATACCTATACACAATACATAATATAGATTCCTATAAAACATAGTAAGATTGGTGTGTTTTAACGAAACAGAGTCACTAGAGACTTAGTTGGGTAAAACTCAAGATATTCATAACCAAAATGATGCAACTTGTGTAAAGGAGTGCCCGCAGCACCTGAATACTATATTTTCAACCCTGTCGCTATACGGCATGTGTAGTCTCGCGGACCACCACAAATATCTCTGTGAGTACTAAATTATTCTTGGAACTAAATGCGTCTATCGTACCGATATCGCCTACCTATTAATTATATTGGAAGTCGATTTTGCTAAAATTCTATCACCACAAGGACGAAATAAGATTCTTTGATGGAGTACCACAAACGTCCGCTGCACAACCGCCTGCAGCTTTATTTACCATCTACTTCGGCGTTAAGACGTTGTATGCTTCCTTACCGAGTAATCGTACGCTCAAATTTGTGGTATATACGTACCTATTATACACTATATTAATATATTACTGAATGATTCCTCGTCAAATTCAACACAATCAAAATTCCACGATTATTGCCACCCTTATTTCGGGTAATCAGATTTGTTTTACACTTTTTCATCTGTCGTCCCACTCGTGCCCATTATCAGAAGTACGTTTCACTTCAAGTTAATCTCGTCACCATATTTTATCTTCAGTATGGTACAAAATTATAGTGCCTGAAATTTCTTTTGTTTGCGTTTTGTTATTATATAGTTACTATAACGTATTCGACATCATTATCACATAAATAAATATAACCATCTCAAATATTCAAATAAAAAAAATGTCATAGTATATTTTTAATCCATTATCAAATTTTTAGTGATTGTGCACTTTTTCAATTTTTAGTTTTTACACATTATATTTTGCTTCTTTAATTATATAATAATTTATCAATACCCAACCATTATATTAGGTACGAAAAAGATCCTATTTGGAAAGTAATATTATCATCGAACTAACGTAAAACATACAATTAATTATAATAAATATTAGTAGTAGATAAAGCAATATTTTTTTATAGATAAATGTGAAGTAGATATGAAATGTTAAAATTTATTTTAGTTAAGATAAAAAAAAAAAATAATAATAATAATAAAAAATTGAAAATATTCAGATAAAAATATTTAATATTTATAATTTATATATTACGTTATTTACATAATATTATGTGTGTAATTGCAAAAGTTCTCCATTATTTATTTAACACTACAATAACAATAATGAACACTTACAACGTACGCAACTGCCCACTACAATACTCACAAACTTAAAAAAAATCGTCTATATTTAATTTATTAAAAACGTCTTGTCGAAACCGTTAAGGAACAATAGAAAACAAATAAACATGAGAAGTCAAATGATTAGGATAAAAATACAAAATTTATAATAAAAAAATATTGTATTATATATAGTATAATATTAAATTCAATAAAATATGCACTTAAAATGGAAATAGTGCAATATAAAATGTCAAAAATTATAAAATAAAATGCACTTAAAAATATATTTTAATTAAATTTTTATATTTAAATTGATAATATACATTAATACATTTCACTGTACATGAATAAAAATGTGTTCATTTAAGGAAATAATAAAAATGTTGTTTGAATTTGAACTGCACATGAAACATTTTTTTAAAGATTTTTAAATTATGTGAAACAAAAAAAAGATTGTCAAAGGTATAATTGGCGGAATTTGATTAAAAATAATGGAAACGAACTAAAAAAAAAGACCTAAAAATGCTAGAAAATTAAAAACATCAAAAAATGTAAAATGAAAGTTTCTTAAATAGATTCTTTGTTACATAATGCAAATGATGTACTAACAAAGCTACGTTTCTCAATCACCAAAAAAAATCACTTTCTTACAAATTCATAGGCCTACTCATTACTCAAATTGGAATAAAATTACATTAAAAATAAAAATTGAATTATTAAAATACTGCTACACGTCATTATTAATTTTTTCATTATTTAAAAACAATTAAGATTATAGATATTATTGGCTAATATAATATATTTTGTTGGTGAAATAACTACAGTTATAAGTCATTAAAACATATTAATTGTACATTAGTATTAATATCAGAATAAAATACCATAGAAGAAATATTTGAACGTTCTTTGAATGTGATCATTGAATATAACTAAATTATTATACACATTGACTTTATCTGTAATGCTATTACGAAAAATAAAACAGGAAATTCAATGTCAATAATGTCATTATGTAAAAGGACCGATTTTTGTATAAGTATACCAATTCGTTAGGATATATTGTTTATGGAAATGTTCAAAATAAAACCAAAAAGCTATTGAAAATACTATGACTTAGGTCTGAAAACGTGTCAAAAATAGTAAATACGCCTTTTAAGACATTTATTGCGATGGCGATTTTGAAATTTCTGTTCACCAAAAGTTTTATGACTTTGATGGTTCTATATTTTTCTAAACCAAAAAAACTTTCAAAACGTATTTTCTTCGAAAAACGGTTATCGGTTTTCCAAGTAATAACACAATCCATGACTTTGATAAAAAAAAATAGTCATACCAGTGGAATCCGGTTATTATAATATTATTAATCGTTCTCTGTTTGTTCACAGGGAATTTCTTATTCATTTACGGTCATAAAGACACACCACATATCTACATACGGAGCCCGTATTATACCACTGGCGTGTTCGACAACAACGGGTGTTCGCTGTCATTTCAAATGCACACCAACGTCAGTGTACCAAGTCAAGTGTCGATAATGTTAAAGACTGAGAATTATACATCATTAATTCAGGATAATGTCGAAAACAACTCTCCCGTGTAAGTATAAAACCACCCTTTAACACTATGCAACTATCATCAACGAAGAAATGGCGTCTTGAAGACGTATTGTGAATATTAATTATTGTTATAATGTACACATTATTTTTTTGTGTCCGACAAAAAACACAAAATAATATTATTAGCAGCCGTAAAAAATATTAATATAACTCTAGATTTATTAAAATAATTTTAAATCTTTTCGTCTATTGTGACATCCATAGATGGTATTTCAAGTATCAAAACTACCTTTCATTTTTCGTGTTATATAACTAAAATTAGATATTATAATATGAATACGGTGTATTTCCTCATTTAGAAGAGTGGGAGTAAGACCAATACATCCCCAAACGAGGTGTAATAATATACAAAGTGGTTTACTAAGAGATTATAATATTATACTGCTAATAATAAACATTGTGATTTTTTTAAATGTCATTGCAAACAACCTTTCTATTTTTAACTTCCTTGTATACATAAAAATCGACAATATCAATCGTGATATAAAATATATTTTTCTGAATGTCATAGCAGTTTTGATAATGTGGATTCGCATAAGTATTCGCATTAACTCAGAAGTATTTGTATATCAGAATAATATTATAGTAAGAATTGAAATCATTTTTTTTTTCAATATTATTTATATTTTACATAAAATTAAAATAATAATAAAATTAAAAAAATTGTCACATTTTCATGCTAATTATGGAGATTCGGTGCTACTTCCTCAATATCCTATAATATTTTAAGTTAGTTATTTTAATAGTAGATAATATTTTACGTTACTATTCTAAATTATATACAATTAATATTATTTCATAATATTTTGAACAGCTAATAAATATTATTTAAATATTGATTAATAGTACCACGATTTTAATTTGAAAATATTGTTGAATGTAATAAATTGTGTTAAAGTCAAATACATTAATCAATCTTCCACATCAACCCAACCTAACTGCAAGTTTAACCGGTTTAATATTATAAAGAATGTAAAGGCTATAACACCTACGAGTTTCTTAATGCTTATAATATTTCAAGACTATGATATTTTATTATATTATAAATAAATTTAATAGAAAAAACCTCAATAATTAATAAAGAATTTCGGTGGGAGTTTATCCCTGAGTATAAACGTATGATTTTTCGTGATTTACCTAACTATAATAAGTATTTATAATTAATTTATAATTTTTTCGAACTCTAACTATATTTAAAACATAACAAAAGTTGTTATTATTGTGATGCACTTAAATGAGTAATTCACATATTGCAATATTTTATAAGGATAAATACTGTACGCAATTTGTTACACTTCGTAACGAGTGCAATATTGAACAACAAAGTTTCACGAAGTTAATGTTCACAGAAATATCCGTATAATTAATTAATAATTATTTATTGTTAAATTTGTTTTCATGTATTCACTTTACAGTTACGAAATTTATCCATATGAACTGTATAGTGTATATAAATAATATTATACATATTTTAAATTTCATACAAATTGGTTGTATTTAAAGGACACCGTATCTAAATGTGCTGTATCCTTTTTATATGCATTAATAAAATAACAACATCCCAACTTGTATGTTAAGAAGTTCTAGTTTTCTGTCAGTAGAAATACTACAATGAAATGATGTATCATCAAACATGAAATTAAGTCAATTATCTGTATTTTCACTTTTTTTTTTCCATTAATATTTTAATTTTAGAACGAGTTATGATTATATAAAATATAAATAAATGAAAATGAATAAAAATGCGTATAAAAATGTATAATAGTTTTTGTTATTTTAAATCATGAATTCAAAAAAATATATATATATTTCGGTTACAGTTATCCGTTATAGATTCTTGAGACATACAAATAATCGTATCGGCCGTTGTATATTTACTAAAATTTAATCATGTTTTTTATTATTATTTATATAATTTGAATATTATAGGTACGTATCAACACTCATTTTACTACCATAGTTTTTTTCATGAATAGGTCAACTTTTTTTTTTTTTTACATCATATATTTTACCAGTACTGAATAACTTATACACTTAGGTACTTAAAAATGTTTTTTTTTTATTCATGAATTAGTTTATATAATAACAATAACTTTATTTAAATGAATAATTTTAAATGTCATGGAGTTGATGATTGTTTATATTGTTATAGATATTGGGAAAAAAAGAAAATATTGTTGGGTCGACAGACAAGACAAGTTATTATTGAATTAAATATCAAGCCTGGATCACATGTTGCCATTGATGATATCAGACTAGAAGATTGCTTGCCAGGTAATTGTAAAAACTATATTGCATTAAAATTAATAATAAATAAACATTAAATTAAAATATAAAAATAAAATTATACTATGTATAGCATAAATTTATTTTTTCTATGTACGTCAATTATTAATAAAAATAAAAATACAATTTTCTTCTCATCACTGGAAAATAAAAATAATATTCTATAATTAATATTATTATAACAAATTCAAAATCTTGGAACTATTCTTGTAATATACTACATTATTAAATATAGATTTATATAATTGTATTTTTTTATTATAATGATATTAAACTTAAAATATATAACAGCTTTGAGTGTACCACATTTTTGTTTCATCTTGAGTACTACCATGCATCATAGTATATATACGAGTATACATTTTTATATTTTAATTTATTTATAATAAATTAATTACTTTAATTTTTAATTAAATTCGAAGTAAATACGTACTGAAATCCCCACAAAGTGTAGTTTAGAAAAACACATAAAAAAAAGGTTAAACGGGCTATGCATTAAGAGTTAGACCATGAAAAGAGAATTGACGTAGGGTGGACAGTCTAGGGAAAAATGATACCATGATAACAATGGTAATTGAAGAAGGGTGTTCTTCCGGGTCGATGGTAAAAGTACCAGTAAGTAGACAATGCCTGAAATGTGATGATTGTATGAAAAAGAAATCAGTAGATCCAAAAACTAATAGGAGAGAATAAGCTGAAGTCAGAGAGAGTTGGAGAGCAGTTTGTTTTAAGATATGGTCTTGAATATGAGGTAATAATAAATATATAAATATATTCACTAAAAAGGTCTCATATGGCCCTTATATCAAAAATTATAATCCCATAATTTCTGAGTTCAAATTATGAGGTACTATTTATATGTTGATTTACTACTATAATATAACTGTGTTTAAACATTGTTTTATACCAGTTCGATGACTTAACTTTCGTGCTGGAATACGTGTATGCTGTATGCTACTTATTGTGGTTATGAATATTGTTTGTTTTATTGTTGTGGGCTGAAAATATTATAATTAATATTAATACGGTCCATATTATATTATATATTAGAACCATAACTTTGCATTCGATCGAAAATTAAGACTTAGTAGTTATACCATGATGCATTGTTGCACCATTGTACGAACCATAGATGGTTGCATTTTATACGTATAGTTTTCCAAATCACAAAGCGTTTTAAATTCATTAAATAAAAAGAGTAATTTATAAAGAATAAAACATTTGAAATTTATTACACATTGTGGTTCACAAATTATTCACAAAATCAGTCTTTAAAGCTTTTTAAGACGTTTACAGGTTCATTGTTGTATTTAATTTATTTAGATTATGAATATTAAAAATTCAATATACAAAAAAAAAAAATCATCGTAAAGAAGTAATTATTAGGAGTTACTTGAATTCAAAAATAAAAATAATACTATTTATGGACAAGAAAAAATTCTATTTAAAATAGGAAGATTTACCTCTGTGTAGGTAAATCATATTAGGTATTCGTTTTTATAAATACTTATAAGGCATCTGAATATTTAAATTGCTCGGGTTTATTTAAGACGTAAATTATAGCTGAAAATTTATGTGTTGTCTATTTATTTTTTTTTCACCAGAAAATTTACTTTTGTAATCTTTGGTCTTTCAGTAATACAATGACGAGGATATTTTATGCATGTACTACGTTTTGTTTTATCAGAAGAAATCGAAAAGTGTATTTGTTTCAAAATGTATTTTACTTTCTGCTCAATGACCGTTTATTTTTAACATTTTACTTTATTTTTATTATTTGTTGTGACATGATAGATGTTCATACACTATATTTACAATTATTTAGGTATAAAACAAATACTGTTGACTGTTACTGTAAGCATTTAACGTATGATTAAAAAATATCCCACCATCTGTATATAATAAATTATTGATTGCAATATAACATAGCGTTTAGATGTATAATATGTTATGATAATAAAATGACAATGATGGAATAAAATAAAATAGTAATATTAAGTAATATTAAGTAATATTTTTACTTATATATTTTTGAAAATAGGGATTTATATCTGTGTTTAATTCATTAGATATAGTTCAAAAATATCAACCTTTTGTTATCCTTTTTAATTTTGCAAAATTTGTATTTTCTAGAATACTTTGCTGGTATAACTGATAATGGTTGTCCAACAGACTCACATTTTTTGTGTTCTGATAACATGACATGTATACCGTATCATCATGTGTGTGACATCAGTCCAGATTGTCCCGACGAAACAGATGAAACCGAAAACTGTTGTAAGTATAATGTATACATTATTTTATTAATTATTTTTTTTTTTAACAGATATTGATAATACATTTTGGTATGCAAGCTTTTTTTTCATAGAATCACAAAACACGAAAATAGTATCTTCTAAATTTCCCGCATATTGATTGATTTTAGGTATTGGTACTCGGTTACGATAAATCAAAATACATCTACACTAGAAAAAATTAACTAAATAAAAATACTTGCTTTTATATAATATTATCAATAATAACGATGCAAAATGATTCAGATAATAAATTGGCTTGATTTATGTTAGAAATAAATCAATCTAATGTGTGGCACAAATTAAATCATATTATTTTATAATAACAATTTTACACTGTCTATTATACTTATTGAAATTTTAGACTACAGTGCCTGCATATTTTATTTCAAAATGTATTATTAACAAATTAATTAATTTTAGTCATGTAAATTATTAACACCTCCGGCAAAATATGATGTACTTTAAATTATTATAGTTAAAATAGATTTTATTATGAAGCTTATTAACATATTGTGTATTTAATGTTTTCGCGTTTAAAAAGATGTTATAATTAATTTAATGATGCAGTAAATGATTGGATAAAGCTTAACGCATCTTTTATAAGATAATTTTAAACTTTTAATAAAAAAAATGTCATTTTAATATAACGCCAATAAGTTTGATATACATCGTTTATCCATTTACGAATTAGTGTAAGGAATACTAATAGATAACAATATAGAGAAAAAATTAGGTAAATAAATGTAAGGTACCTAAGAGAAAAATTGTGTTTACCACACGAATACTAGAAATGAAATTAGTTGTTATAATACCTTTATTAATAATCGTCTGAGCCAGAGTATGTAACAATTTATACTGAATGAAATAAATTACAATTGTGTTTAAAAATAAACAATTTAATATGTTTATAATATTTTTTTAATTTCAGTAATTCAGAAAAAATAATTTTATATAGCAAAATTTTTTTTCAATAATTAGTTGATTACATACAATTAATACCAGTTCCAAAATGAGTTCTAATACAATATTTTTTTGTTTTTAAAATATATTTTAAGTACTTATAATACTTCAATGACTTTTTTTAAATATAACTATAGGCTATTATGGATTGATATTTTTCAATAATTTATTATTAAAAAAAAAAAAAAAAATTATACAATTATTTCTGTATGAGTATATATTGTTTAAGAATTTTTTTTCCGAGCTCTTAAAATATTATTGTCATATTATTATGATTTTCCATATTAACGTTAATTTTTGAATAGATAAATGGAGTTTTTTTTATCTAATTTATTTAATGACATTTTATAATAAACTATAAATTTAAAATGGTAACTATATAAATTGTACCTAGTTAAAATGGAGTAAGATGACATAATTGATTTTTAGTCATATAATATGTTTTATTTTAGGTACTCAATTTTGAATAATTACTCAGTGGATCTGTGTATTTTTCAACTTTGTCTGTCAGTTCCAACTTCCGTTTTCTACATTACTATTCCTATATTTTAATAAAAAAAAAGAACAAACGTTTACTTTAATATTAACCCTTCGTTAGTCGCGTGGTTATTTATAACGTCATTGGTCGCGTGGGTTACTATTGTATCCCATCAATGTTAACCATTAATAGTAAATTATTGCTTAATTAATACTATTTTTAAATATATCATAATATTATAGAACACTTCTAGAATGTATTTATATAATATTTAGTTCAAAATTACTAAACTATTGTTCATAGTAAAATATAACGTTATATAATTCATAATAATAAATATACAATTTTAATAATACTTTTCTACTTGGAAAAAATCATAATTACAATAAATTATTTGGCTTTTATCTATATACACGATGTTATTATACAGCTAAAAAAAAAAAAAAAATACAAATTAAAATAACTTAACATAAAAAAAAATTGATTCTGTTTACATATACAATTAATAAAAAAGTAATATCATA
>VUJU01001722.1:0-35297 GCA_009835225.1 Aphis craccivora
ATTAGTCGATTAAATATCAAAGTATTGTAATAATTATAATGATGAGATTGTTACAATGTTACCTGACATTATGTGTTTAATAAAATCGAATACACTGTAAATAATCGAATCGAAAACATATTATATAGAAGTGAACTAGCTGTTTGTTTAAATCGGTTTAAACCTTTTATAGTTGAGGGGGTCCGATTATGTATAATATTATACACTTTATCTATGATGATAATTGTAATATTATTTGTTCAGTCGTTGCAGAACAGAATGTTATATATTTTAATTATTATTGGTGTAAGATACATAATTTTTTCCGCTATTTCTGCGAACCGTAGTAATAACTAATATATTTTAATCGATAATAAATTAATTATAATCACCATAACGCGAATATAAGCATTATCTATAACGTCATATTTTCTTCGCCCGAAATCCGTGGGCATCATCATTCGTCCCCACAGAGCCCAGTAAATTAGCGGGCGTAATATTAGGTTTTCGCGTCGACTCTCATTGTCCGCGGCGTTCGGACTTTATTTAAATGTAAATCTCGTATTTTTATCGCACACACACACACGATGCGATATTACGGCCGTCCGAGTGTAACATTCGAGCGCAATATAATAAATATTATAGTGATATTATTCCGTGTTATTTTTATGTCGTCATTGTGTACCTACGCGTACATATAAAATGTCGTCCGCCGCCATCGAAATCCGCGTGTACGCGCTGTGCGTGCACCGGGCCGGTGTGTCGGAATGCCGACGCACGCACCGCTGCGACAAATATTCCCATAAATCGCGAGGTCGTAAATAGCGGGGTGCACGCCGCGGCAGACACTGTGGCCACGGGGCAGCTGCAGCAGCCTTTCAAAAAAAAAAAAAATAATAATAATAATATACGCATCGCCGTCGTTTACATCTACGCGCGTTTTATTTATTTATTTATTATTATTATTATTTTTTTCGCTAAAACGAAATTCGGAGAAAAATAATAATAATAATAAAACTTCGGGGTCGCTCGCCTCTGCGGCGTGTGTTCCTTCTGTAAATGTTGTATTATTTTAACGTGCCGAAGCGCTCTCGAAACGAATCGCGAGATTTGAGACCTACCCCGCAACGGCGAAACGGAAACGTCCTATAACGTCATGTGCATATAAAATGCATATATTATATTATATGTACCCACGCGATCACGTCATTAACTCTACGCGTATGATATACGATAATATATTATATATACAGCTATTATGCAGTACTCTGCTCAGGCATCAGTAATATAATACATATGTGTGTGAGTGTGTGTGTGTACATAATACGCGCATTGTAATTCTGGCTTCCGGAAGTCCGTCAACGGTGCTCCGCGGAGGAGGTGAAAATATAACGGACGCCGAGATCTTGAGGGGACCTACGTGTGGCAATCATCATCGAAAAAGAAAAAAGTAGTATTTGGAGTGTTTAGACCGGTTTTAGTCTCGTAAACGGATTTATGCTGCATAATAATATTATATTATGTCGTGTGCGTGTATAGGATATATGTATCAGGAATCAATTTTCAATAATATTCCAAAAAATATTCATTATGTTATGATAAAAAATTAAAAATTAATTATTGAAATTGAAGGTAATTTATATTGTTTACTATCGAGAGCACACCGGGTTAAAAATAAATATTAAAATGTTCTCCGGTTACAGTCCATTTTTTGATAAATCAAATTTAATTTTCAAAATGTATATCCATATAATATGTCAAGTCAAATTAAATTTTGTTAAGCTGTAACATAATATACTTATATATTGATTTGAATGGTTTCAAAATAATGATCGTACTTTGTCATGTGCCTTCGCAAATGACTGCAGTGAATGATTGTCATACGCACTGCACATTATAATAACAAATATTAGTTTATTCGAGTCATTCTACCTATGTATAGTTACCATAAGATTTCAAATTGGAATTAAGAAAACTATATATCTAATGCTATTTGTATGATGAAATGGTAACAAAATATCGTCATACCAAATCAGTACACTCTTCTACCAATGAACTTGCAATAGCTATATAATAACCTAATGTTGCGAAAATGAGCAGTATAACCCGTGGCAAGGTTTAAACATTTTCAGAAGTCGTCAATAAAAAATATAATTATTACCTTTTAGCCAATCAAAGTAAGTATCGTAATTATTGTTCGTTGACTAGTGTATAAGTCGTGTAAGAAAAACGTTATGAAATGAAACAATTTCCATGCTTAATGTATACAATTTAATTAGTTTTTTTTTTTAATAGAATCCTAGGATATATTTTTTTTCCTTGATGATGCAACGATTTTTTTTTTTATTATTATTCAAACATGACTATTTAACAAGGTTTTAACTATATATCGATTTATGCTCGCCATTTTCAATATTCGCGTACGTTATTAAAATATAATATTTAGGTACCTATATATACGTATATATTTACGGTGAAGTACACATTATAACGCATTTTGGTAAGCGTTGAGAGGGTGGTGGTTACACACCAATCCAACGTAAAGCGACGACGTAATAATATGTACCTGTACTATACTAAATAAATGTATGAAGTTCGTATATTTATAAAATGTTTATATTTATATTATATATTACGTATATATAAATATATATTATAAACACGCGCATTTGTAGCGACGTAATTTGCAATTTTAATGGCGTCCTTCGATTCGTTCGGAGTGTAAATGTGTACACAGTATTATTATTTTATTTCCACGAAAACGTCTACGCCATAATATAATTTAAATAATATACTATATATACATATAGGTAAATGGTGTGCTGTTCGCGTATTCGTATCTTCCGCGTCACCCTTCCGGTGATCGCGCGATCATGTGTGCGTGTCACGCGTAGTAGTATAGAGCTTTTTATTATTATTATTATTATTATTTTTTTATCCACATACTTTTCGATTTTTCTACCAACACGCCTTGGCAGTATTATTATTACATTTTGTATTATATAACGAGTGAATTTCGAATTACCGACGACGACGACGACGACGGTATCAAGTACCTGCCTATATATAAATTATTATATTTGCGCCACTCGCACTGTTCACACGTATTTTTTTAATAGCGTGCAATATAAATACCGTATAGGCTTATTACAGTAGTGGCGCGACAGTACAGTATGTTATACTATAGACGTGCACTTAACGTGCTCGTTTAATACGCGACGTATAGTAAAGCATATCATTATTGTGTGTGCGAACATGTACAAAGAAATAAAACAGAACCGACGATGTCTGTGCAGCGAAAAGCGCGGACGACCGATATTGTTATATCGATTTATTAATCCCGTATTGCAGAATGACCGATTATGGAAATCGATTCGAAATCGAATCACCGTAATAATATATATATTATTATACCATTGCACACAATTACACCTGTTGTGGCCTATATATTATATGCGCGAATAATCTAACTTTAACAATAATACACCGGCGTACAATTTATAATAATAATATATTATAAGGGCGAATCGGAGAAAATGACGCGTTATCAACGTTCGACTGAAAGGCTATTGAAGAGGGACACAGTTGTACTTATGTGACAATAATCACAATAATGTTTACAGATGTCGGCTTAGACATTACGCTAATGTTTGTGTATTGGTATACCGATTGCTCCGTCCCAAAATTAAAAACTTAAAAAATATATGCAAACTGAAAAAAATCACGTTAGACAATCATCGGAGTATTACACATATATTATGCAAACGAGAACAACAAAAACTGCTAATTTACAAAACTCTCTTACTACCTATAAGTTGACTTAAGTATATAAGAGACATTAGCTGCAAGTAAGTGCTATAAAACTAATGCATAAATGAAATTCGAATTTTCTAAAATAATGCCCACAACGATTGAACTAAATATGATTCCTGTATTTATATCACCGTAGTGGTACCTAATGTGCATTTCATAAACATTCGCGATGAAATCAGTTCTTTTTTATAAACGATTCCCCAATAATAACCTACCTCAACATTCCTACACCCTTATAAACAATGCGTATCTTCTTGTTTTATTTCGGAAAGTCTCCCCTAACGCTTAAATCGAAAACATTGCCATTATATTCGAGGTAATCGAAATAATATTATAACATTAATGTCGTTAAATAATTATTCAAAATGTATAGACAGTGAATTAATTCATCATTGCGTGTCGATTTTTAAATTCAAAAGATTTATACGTTTATGTAATATAATATTATTTCCTTTAACACATTAATTATTTACATGTTGTTATCATATTATAAAAAATATTGTTAATATCTTATGGGGGAAAAAAACGTATGAATATATTATTTTGTCGTGCGGAGATAAAATACAAAAAACAACCTTTTTATAAACGTTCGCTGCAATATAGCGATTTGAAAACATATTTAATTGTTTAGCTGGTCACCCGAACACAACGCACCGTCCACATTGCAGAATCAAATGCAAAAAAAAAATCCGGGGAACTCGCTTCTGCAGCTGTATATTCATGATAAATGATTGGTGTCAAGTGTGACAATTTAATTCAATGATAAATCATTGTACACGAAAAACGATTCCGAGCAAAGGAGACTGCAGATAGATCAACATCTACTTCGATGTACAGTTTATATTATATTGCCCTACACCTATTGTTGTCAGAAATTTTCTTAATTCAAAAGGCGGAACTCTTTTTTGTCAAAAATATCGCATATTCCTACCCTATAACTTATGAGTCATTTTATCGACGGCCGTAATATTTTGTAAATAATTTCGCGTCTAAATGATTATCATTTAAATATAGGTTAATGACGTGTAACGATAAATAATTTAAAACTAGTATTAATATATTTTAAAAACGTATTTGTCAAAAAATAGGGAACCTATTTTTAGATTTTTAAAATTTTTAGTTCCTGCAGGATTTAAATTTATATTTTAAACTTTTTCGCATAAAACCCTCTTAGCTAACATTTACTTACTCGTATGAACCACGACTAGTCCATTAAATTTGAACGAATCGTTAAATTAATTAATTTCGTAGGTATATTGCATATATTGTTATTTTAAATAATATTTATGTTATAACACAATAAGTATTATGTATACACTGCTACACTTATTATTTAAGTATAGCGTATATGCAATGTTGTAGGTACACACTTATGGTTCTCAAAGTAAATACCTACATTTAAGGAACACGGATGTATTTTCGTATTATATTTACAGGTATTTACCAAAGTCAAATAAACAATTACAAAACCGTAAAGCGCTAGATAAATATTAGCATACGAGTTTAATGTGAATATCATTAGGATAATAATATGACGAATATCAAATGCAAACGTCAATGTGTATTCATTTTTTAATTTACTACGTCTCGTAAATTCGTAAATATATATCATTTTTCGAATCGCATCGGTCCACAAATCAATACGATACAACTAGTTTTATGTACACGATTTTATTGTATTCAATTTATATATGATTGGAAATTGGAATGAAGTCAAATTAAAAATCATATACACATACAGACATATACGTATATATGTATATATTATTACATACAAACGTATAATATATAAGTGTATTTATTCGTTTTGAATTTAAATGAGTTTTTCGATTATATTGTAACGCATCACATAATATTTTAATTACGGTGCATTTTGAACGATCGGGAACAGTTTATTGTTGTTGTGTTCTATCTATTGATTCTATCTCTAAAATATTTATGAAAATAATACACACGTGTGGAAATGCATACAAATTATGTTTGAAAATAATAATAATAATAATAAATGTATTGTTGGTTTTACATTCAAAAAACAAAATAACGTACAACTTAACGTTGTATAACATTATCGTGCGAAATATACGACCAAACAGTTTTATAGTACAAACAAAGCTAAATAATAATTATAGTTATTAGCTCATGAATTATATATTTTAATTATAATAATATATTGCGGTGGTAAATAGAATAAGCAAGGTGTGAGAAAAACAAAAAATAGTGCAAATAACCCTAAGAATTGGAAGTCTATATTATATTTAAATTTCGTTTTTTATGAGCGTATAAAAATGATTATTATTTATTACCAACGACAATTTATTCACAATAAAAAAACGGTAAATCCGTGCGTAGTAATTATACACAAGTCTGCCTCTATATAGGAGTACGATTTTATCACAATATAAGCGTATGATAATAATATTATATCGTTGAAATATTATTTTCCACGCGCTCGCATATACCTACGCCTCTCGTAATAATAATAATAATAATAATGATGATGATATAATCGACGACGACGAATTTCGTATGGGTACCGCCTTATCTATAAAAATCACGGTACCCGCGTACGTACAATATAATATAATAATATAATGCAGTCGATCTCACGAGGACTTCCGGACGTCGAACTCGATTAGCGATGGATTTACGACGAGCAAGAACAATGATATATACCGGTGTGCCGGGCGACTCTCTGGCGTGGCGGTGCGCGGTCGTCGGAGGAGTAGAAGGGTGACAGCGGAGGAGAAAAAAAAAACCGAAAACGCACACCACCTACGTATTCTTTGCGGGCATACCGTGGAAGGAAAAAAAAATAAATAAGAAAAAAAAAAAAGGAAGAAATAATATAAGAAGGCAGGGAAAAAAATATTATTTCCCATCGTGTACAAAATCGGTATAGCGTCGTGCTTACACGTATTATGTACGTATATATAAGTACGCTGCAGAACGGGGCGGCAGCGACATAGCACCACGCTGTGAATTTATATCCCGACAAACGCATTTTCTCGCGGACTAAGTATTGTACATTACCTACGCTCACGCACACACACACACTTACACATACGCGTGACCGTGATTGATGCTGCCCCCGCGTATCGCAGGTCGCACAGGTAAATACGAGCGGGTAGGTTAGGTTCCTACACCGATTTATATGTGTATTATACATGTAATATAATATATAATTATATGCGTGACATTTATACATGTATGGTATTCACGAACACGAAACCGGTCGGATAATTTTTTCACCATCCCCCCCCCCCGAACCTATCTGCATATCACACCCTCTTTTCGACGCTTACCCAATATTAAGTATATGCGTGATGTACATACCCACTACCCGCGGGCGTGGGCGTGATGTAGGTACAAAATATATATAGGTACGCGTGTAGGATTATTTATTTATTATTTTATTTTAATATTTCATACCTATCGTAAAAATTCTAATCGGCTGTCAGAGGGGGCGCGCGAGGATCGGAATTGGGGCAACGGCTGCTGCTGCGGCGGCGGAGATTTTTCTCAATGAAATGTCAACCCGAAGTGTTCGGCCCGCGAACAATAGGGCGGACCGCGGGCACGGAGAGGCGGTGGCCTCGGCGGTACTATGACGGCGGAGGGGGCGGGTCGCGGTCGGTCGGTGAGAAAAGGTATTTCACTCACACACACACACACACACACACACGCTGCCAGCTGGCAATGTCTAACCCCTCGTCATCATCCCTCGCCCTTCGACACGCCGCCGCACCGTAGTCTCCGACGTCGTCGTCGTCCCCCGCGCTCGACATCACGGTGCGATTTATCTCATATTATTATTATTATTATTATATGCTCGTGTGTGCGTGTAATGAAGGTATTTTGTACGGACGGCCGCCGGACACAACCCCTACCCTGCAGGTAGAAATTTATTTTATTATTATCGTCTATATATATATATATTTTTTTTTTTTTTCATTCGTTTTGGCAACGATATCGGCCGTGGCGGCGTTTCTTATGTCGTGCAGGACGTACATACATATATATATATATGCATGTGTGTTGTTCAGCGGGGGGGACAGCTCTGTATATAAAGTTGCACCTGGACTCCGCGATCCCTGTGTGAGTGTGTGTGTGTGTGTGTATGTATGTGACCCTTTTTATCCAGTTTCACAGAACGAAATGTACTGTATAAGACGTTCACACACACACGCACACGCATATAACGAGAATACACAGTGACGGGGAGGTTACGCGTTATCGATCAAAAAAAAAAATAAAATAAAATAAAATAAAATAATAATAATAAATAAATAAAAGGAAACCGCGATTTCTCCGTGGGTGTATGTGTGTGTGTGTGTGTGTGAGCGGAGTAGAGTAGTGTTTTCGAGGGCGAGGGCGGCGATGCGGTGTACGTTGCAGCTACAGCAGACAGCGATGCGCCTTCGCGGAGAATAATAATAACATATACGTGTATATGTATTTTCCCACCCCCGCGAGAAGGAATGCCGTCCACGATGGTTTCATTCAGCCTTATACCGAGAATTTGTATTTTTATTATTTTTTAAATAATCGGTTGCCGCGCGGTCAGAGATTAATGGCAACTCGTATTCTCGTATACCCCCATATACGTATGCTTTTACGCCCCTCGCTACACATCGCATGCCTACGTACCGTATGAATTATTATATATGTGTGTATATAAAAATGTACCTATTATAAGTATTTTATGTGCATAATACGCGCGCATATACGATGATGCACCCGGCATCGTCCAACGACAACGACGTGAACCATTAATAAAAATTATTATTAGGTATATTTTTTTTTTTATTATTATTTCTTCTTCACTCTTCGCCCATTACTCTTTTGAACGACCGTCTCTTCGAGGAAACGAGTGCATTATAATCCATGTATTGTTATAATACCATTGCACTTAACTTTTTCTTCCGCATCTGCGCACTAAATAATAATGATAATGAACATACATTACAAATTATAATATCACTTACACACCACTACTGGTAATCATTTGTTTGTTAGATAATTAATAACCAGGTTACCTGTAATTCTCGAGTGATGAAACACCGACATTTAAATAAGTCGATACTTAACGTAGTGTTAGCTGAAAACCATGATCCGTCAAAATGGCCGAAATGTATTAGGTCCAAATGTGATCGTGCACTTATATTAAATGTTTGATAGATGTTTATTGCCTAAATTCCATGTTTCGTCGTGTAGACAAGAATTAATTTCTAAAATATTTCGACTCTTTTCAAGCTATTTGTTGACATTTTCTATAACGAAAAAAAATATTTCACTTTGTCGAAATGTTTGTAAACATTGATAATACAATACAATAGGTACTTCTCATAATGTAGTAAAAAAAAAAAAATCTAAGGGATTTTTTTCATTTGAAGTTCCAATTTCAACAAAATTAGATATTTAATTGAAGAATAACTTATTTCAGTAATAATATATTAATTCAAAACTATTGTACGTTATTATTATATTTTATGTACATAATGACATTTTCAAAGAATTTAAATTACTTTTAAGGGATTGCCTATGTGTACCGCGAACGGCGCGGACCTAGCTATACTGCTATAGACACCGTTCTACGGTAATGCGGTAATGGTCTCAAAAGTAAATAATAAAATGTAAATTTTATTGGCATAAACTTAATCAATTTACTGTATAAATAATAGTAAAATAAATTATTTTAGTAGAAATATAAATGTATAATAAAATAATATACACTGTACACTCAAAATAAAATTCCGTATACATGATTTATCATTGAATTCAAAGTATACAGATCTATTACAGATACAGACTCAATTAATAGGTTTTATATTTGAAGTAATTAAAATCTGCAATACATCAGAGCATTTTTCCCAGGTTAATTCATTGTTTTTTTTTTTCTTACATATTATGAGACGTACCTATACTCACTACTTAGCTTATTAGTTTGCATCAAATGTTCACAGATAGAATAATATTAATATAAAATAAATATAAATACCTACCTACCTAAGAATAATATAGTATATTCCAAGTCGTATGTGTAGACTAACTGTTATCCATACACTATCAGAGTATTTGAGAAAACCGTGACGGCTGAATTCACGATAAATTGTTATTAAAGTTTTTCCCATATTATTTATTATAATAGTTGTAAAAAAATGTATTACTAAAAACTGTAAATCGCGAAAAGTAACTGTAATGATTAGGTTATAATGTAGTTTATAATGTTTATATATTAATATGTGGTATTTTACAAATGCGAATTCAATTTTAAAAGTATGTATACAATTTTTTAATTAATCACAATATAAATTAACAAGATCCTAAAATTAAGACAATTAGTCGAGACATATCTATATCTCGTTTACTCGGTCATCATTTACAGGTTGAAATCGAGACTAACCTATATATATATATATATATATACGTAACTTCAAGCTTGTAAATGTATTCAAATTCATATATTTTCGTAGGGTTTACGTTATTTTGCTTATCGATTAGAAAATCGAAATTGTATCTTTTAGTTAAATCAATTTTTAACCTTATGGAAGTTCAAAATATATTATGCTGACTTTCAAATTTGATTTGAGGAGTTGTAAACACAGTTTTGACTCTCTTAGCCTTGCTTTATGAGAATTGAGATTTAAATAATATTATTATAAAATACTTATAGTACACGAGTATATACAATAACATAATGAATAATAATAATTAATAACTATTATAATATGTGTAGGTATTGTAAGTCACACACAATAAAAGCAAAACGTTGACGATTTTTAAAATATACCTACTTGTGTAGCACAAAAAGAAATAAATACAAATGACAAAAGGGCCGTAACAAAAGAATGCGATAGTTTTGTACCAAAAAAATTAGTGCTCCGATCCTATAATAATATGACCACACACCCACAACAGGCCATATTATAGGCACATGTAAAGTTTGCGATGCGATACAGTGAATTTCGATCCAACGACTTAATATATTTTCAAACGTGATATATAATAATAATAAAATATTAATATATTATATTGTATTAGGTATATGTTATGGGCAATGTGTAATATTATTCAATGTACACATTGCCCGATCAATATGGCCCTGCCCGGGCAACATATACCTAATTTATAATATTGATCTTTTATTTTATTAAATATTTACGTATTAGGTACGCAAACTTTAAAACAATGAACTAGAATAATAATCAAAATGATAAAAAATGTATGAAATAACAAAGAAAAGATAACAGATTATTATTTTGTTCTATTTTTATTACAAATTTAATTCGATTGAATCGTATAATAAACTAACACATTTTTGGAATATGCTAAACTAATTTTTATTAATAAACTATTAAGAACTATAGTTGTCCCGTATGACCATATCGGAATGATAAAAGTAAGAGCTATAGGTATTTTGATAAAATTATTCAACAATATTATAATTTGAACAATAATAGGTTTGTTCCAGCATAGTGTTACTAACTAGTTATAATTATTGTTAGCAACATATAATCAAAGCGCATGCGTCTAAGTTTGCAACTAGTGATCTGCTGGAACGGTTTTTGGCTATAAAAGTTTTCGGTTGTGGTTTTTGCATTGTACTCATGCGCAAAACATTTGACTGAACGTATAACTAGCATCAGAAAATTATTGTTTCCAACAAGTTGATAACATGTTACAGCACTGACGGAACACAAAACATTTTGTTAGATGTTTTAAATTTGCTCTGCTGGAACACGTTTTTGGCTTTGCGCATGCGCTGAAAGTTAGCAACGCTATGCTGGAACAAACCTAATATTGATATTTTCAACTGACCTGCAGTCGATTTTTTGTACTACTTTACAAGACATTACCCTGTTTTAGTCGCAAGAAGTAGCCCGCTCCTTTTCTAATTTATGATAATATGATCGGTATGGGTACTCTTGTAAGCAGCTTTGCAAAACAAATAAACGCAAGTTTAGGAAAGCAGGAAAACTATGCAATCCCAAGTGCCATTCTACTAAATCTTGGACAAATAAATAGATACCTAATAATAAAAATAATACATTAGGTAAACAATAATACATCCATAAATATTATATAATTTTGCAGATTATTAATCTAATTATTGTTTTAATTATCTAAACTTTGGGTAATATGTAAAAATTGAATAACATAAAAGATAAAAATAAAATATCACTATAATAAATTTAATGTTTTCATTCACGGTTCAGGACAACATTGACCGGGCAATGTGTACGTTGTCTGTAATATATAATATGATAACATTGCATCACATTTTTTTTTCTTATTATAACATAATATAAAATGAGTATATTATAGTCGAGGAACACCACGCCGAATGATGCCGATTCGCCTGTGTATTAATATGATATTAATACGTGTACGCGAGGTGAGAATATTTATCGGACGAGGCGGTAACCCTTTTGGATTACGTTATATATAATACAACACGACCGCGGTAATTGGTATTTTCGAATCGATTTTTCCGATCGATTTTCGGTCACTCCTGCACAGTTGCCCAACACATACGCGCGTTTTCCCCGCGGCGGCGACCTGCGTCTACTACACACCGCCACACAATTTTTTGATTGCGGGCCGGCGCCCATTGTTCTCCGACACTGCCGCCCGTGCATATAATATAATATAAACGTACTCACACATGTCCTATATATACACATAATATTATAAGAATATTGTCCGCGCCGCCAGTGAAACGCGAGCGTATTAATTATTTTTTTTTTTTGGTCTGCTGGCAGCAACGTGTGATGTAATAATAATAATATAATATTGTCCATGGTCTTCAACCACCGCGTCTATATATATACCTATAATATAATGTTACGTATAAGGCCGTCACCGCGGAGAGTGGAGACCACTGTGCGGTATAAGTAATTTACCAAAGTTAATAACTTCTCTCGCGTGTCTTGTAATATCGATATTTTCCCGTCGTACACACACACACACATTCACATATTATTATGAGATCGTTCGTGGTAGGTACATATTATTTTGTATGTATATAGATAAGTACACTCGATATTATACGTGTAGGCCTCATTGGCGCCAGACGAATTTTCACAGTCCTATTAGTTACGGCCCGGTATATACGCGTGTTATATAGTCATATATTATATACATAATATTGTCCTTGGGACGCCTTGTTTTTTTTTTGTTTTTTCCAGTATATTCTTTCCGTCTCTCTCTCTCGTTCTCTCGTTTTCCCCTCCTCTTTTGACGCTCACCTCCCCGACATCCACCCCTTTACCCCTTCCCACTGCTGCAATCGCGTTAGGTTATAGACACATCGTACACGGTGTACTACATAATATATACGTGGTAATACATGTACACCAATATATACCTGTAGTACCCGTACTATACCTGCGTCCTGCAGCATACATGTGTTATTATTATAACCGTCAGCCATACGATCTGATATCGGTGTGAAAAGCTTATTATTATTATTATTCAATACTATAATGTCACATACGTAGGTCAAGGGCCCCCGCTGCAGCAGCAGCAGCAGCAGTAGTAGGCGTTCGAACAGACACACAATGTACCTACACTCTATCGTATGCAGGTATAGAAAACAAAAACAAAAAAAAAAAAATCAATTTTTTTCTCTTTACAAAAAAAAAATACCGATAGTATTGTCGATACGATTGAAAACGTTAAGACGGACGAGTTGAGCTGTAAGCACTACCAACGACCCAACCTAACCGCCGTAGACGAAATGTCTGATGAAAACAAAACAGACGTCAAAACGGATGACAACCCCCGAAACCTGTGCCCGTGCAGGACCCGCGTCGTCTTTACGCGTACTATACGTCTTACCGTGCCGAAAAACAAGGGGCTCGTGGCGAAATAAATTTACATATCACACAATACTGCGATATAGCCTTCCCAGCAGGACCTGCAACGACCTGCAACACAAACATAAATCATGTCACTATGATGCATTAAAATAATATATACGCGCGACATCGGTTTCGGACAAGATGATTGTGCGCGTTATTGTTACATTTCGACACAAACCATAATAATATATTATATGCGACAATCTTGATGCTCTGATCACTGGTCGTCGAATTATGAATAATGGTTGAAATTCATACTCAAACCCTAAACAACCAGACAAGAACAAACATCAAGATCTACCTATACGTAGCGGGTCGTATGGTTTTATTCAATTTTCACAATGTCGCTTTTTTATTGCACCTTATCCGTGACAGTAATTAATTTTATATTTGAGAAAGAAAAAATAAATACAAGACAAACAGTATTTTGGTGTATACTCTAAAAGAGTGATAAATGAATTGATCTCACAACGATGCGTGTATTTTTTTTTTTTTTTTTTAATATTTTTCATGTCTGAAGACATTTTTTTTTATAATTGAAAAGATGCTTCAATCTTCAACTTCAATATAATATTGTCTGGTAAGAAAACTAATCTAGTTGGTACTTGAAGGGAAAATAGAGTCAAAAGTAGAAAAAAACACCACTATTTTCTTAATAGTAAGAAAAATGAATAACAAAAAAAAAAAAAAAAAAAAAATAGAGAAAAACGGAAATCTTTCACTCTAGCTGATATAGTTATTTTGTTGTAAGAATCGTAAAAACTTAAAATTTTTACCAAAGTTTTGTATTAGCATATTCTATACATAATATGATTTTCATATTTGACTCTTTGATATATTTATAGATATTTTAGATTTTGACTCTTTTTAGTAGATTTTTATATTATCTATAAATGTCAATAAACATGTATACCTTGTAAAAAAACTTAAAAATGTAATACAAGATTCCTCATGTATTTTTATTAGTAGAGTTAAAAAGAAAGTTGAGCAT
Source organism: Aphis craccivora (assembly GCA_009835225.1). NCBI lineage: Eukaryota > Metazoa > Arthropoda > Insecta > Hemiptera > Aphididae > Aphis > Aphis craccivora. The sequence goes on from VUJU01001722.1 coordinate 14,647, forward strand.
AAAATCCCTAATACTTTCTTACGAGCGTTTGAAGTTGGAATTCGTACAAAATTCATCAAAAAAATTCATAAAATTAATAGAAATTCATAAATTATTTTGTAGATAGTTAAATATTGATAATATATTTAAGATATCTATTCCTATGATATTAAAATGTAATCAATAGGTTCCATATAAGTTTTAATTAAAAGATTGAATTAAAAAAATAAATAGTTTAGTGTAATTCATAACAAATATTTTTCATTAGCACCTGCAGTTTAAATATAATATAATGAAATATTCACGCATAAAATAAGGATTTCTCGTCTAGCGATTTTAGTTTTTATTTCATTGTAATTAAAAACAATTATTAACTCTAGATACTTAAAACTCTCCACTGTAGCTAAAATTATTATTTTCTAGTATATCTACTTGTTATTTAATTTTGATTCCATTATTATAACCATACTACATACATATTTTATTCCCTGTAACTACAGGTTTTTTTTTTAACTTTAATAACATGTTGAAATGGAAATAAGAGCTTAAAACATAACTATCTTCTATAATCTGATACAAAAAACGTCTTCTCAGTAGGACAAGGGTACGTGATACTTGAAAAGGGAAAATTTTATTTTAAACAAATAGGTAATTGTTTAAATAGATATATTGAAGACGTGTTATTGTGAGTCAGTGAGTGATTAATAAAATCAGTAGGTTTGCTACTACTATGCAATATAAATATTAATAATGTAATATCTAAAAGTATTTTATTTGACAATTATACGTGGTGATCACTGATCACTGATCATATACACCTCCTGTTAAGTTATATATATTTAGATTCATATTAACTCACATCTACTCATTATGCTTGTATCGTACTATAGTCAGTACATTAATAGAGCACTAAAGACATAATGGGTTTTTGCTTTAAAAATAATGATAATAACAATAATTAAATTTATTTACATACGTGTATTTCATTATCATCTAAAATTCTATAAAACGTATAAAACTGTATAAACTTTATTATATTTTATACGATTACATTATTTAAATCATAAGCTAGTCAAAAACATGTACCTATATACATTCTATAACCTATATAGTATATACCTACCAACTATACTTTTACATATATTTTTCTTGATATAATATGTAGAATATATGTAGGTAGTTGGCACATAAGAAAATTATAGTAAAATATTAATGATATAAATTAGGTAGGCGTGTGACAAATGTCAATTTCAAGAAGAGTATAAAATAACGATGAAATTATAGTGTGTAGATGTACATATCATTATTTCACTATAATTTATGTTTATATTATATGATATATATGATATGAACAACGTAATTACGTTCTTCCATTAATTATTTTTATATTTTTCAATTAATCAATATTGCATGTTAAATTAATTTTATGTATGATTAATATTATATTTACATCATATTTTTCAATAAATATATCAACTTTAATCAGTGATTTTTCAAAGGCCATACTTTTATACAAAATATTAATTATAGCTGATAGGTACATAGGCTTATTTTTAGTATAGAGAAGTCCTATCGGCTCTTACTATATATTATGTGTTAATTCATTTTAGCGATTTATTGATTAAAATACGTCTTATATTTTTCTGTCTAATAGTTATTAATTTTAATGATATAGACAATAGACATATTATAGTGTGACATCCTCACCTCCATGAAATTATAAAAATTCTGATTTTTAGAAATTTTGAATAAATTCAAATACCATATTTTTGAATTCTTGATATTTTTTACTACATAAGTGTTCCGTGATGATACAAACTTCTATTTTCAAAATGAGAATCTTAATTTTTACTGTAAATTGTTTGGTAGCTATTTAAAAATTCAAAAAAATAGTTCAGTTATTTAAATGTCAAGTATTAAAGACAATAGTTTTTAAAAAATTTTTATAAAGATATAAAGTAAATAATATGATTTTGAATCTAGTATGTTTGTATCTACAAATTATTGTTTTTGATAAATTAATATTGAATATTAATTATAATAGTTTTTAAATCACCATGTAGTGATATATTATGCATCAAAGTACAACGAAAAATGTTCTGTTTTGGTGTTAGAAATTAAAAACGCACGATGGCGACAATTTTATTTTCATCAAAATTAAAGCTAACGAGGTGTAAACACTTAAATGAATCACCTTGTAACTATAACGCAGATAAACTTTATCAAATCAACGATCGCCAATGCCGTACAATTTCAATGTAACATAAAATACTCCGCATCATTATGACACAACTATGTAATACATACAGCAGTAATTTTTTTTCGGATTTATAATAAAATAATAATAATATGAACCTAACCACTAAGCATAACCAGTCACAGTCCATAGGTAAAATAATAAAATTAAAAATAATTATAATCGTTAATACCCAGTGTACAATGTATATTGTACATAATATCATTATAATATGACGTAGTTCGGATTTCCACGAGATAGGCTTTTGTGATTTTTATTCCATTGCAGTCGGTTGTAAAATTATTATTATGCTGTAAGTTTCCACAACTTTACTACAGTCGTGTGCGCCAAAGAAGCACTTTAGTGTCCCAGAATCCGTATACACACGAATAAATATTATTATAATGTGTACCGTATATGAGATCCATTATTGTGCTTAACTATCAACGTAAGTCGTGCAACACTCGGAGTACCGAGGAATGGCTTATAGATTACTCATCATCGGTGTATTTTGCGTACGCTTCAAACTTATATTTTCGTCGCGTTTTCCAGCTGATCTCGACATATTCGTGTAAAATTACAATAATTCGCATATTATACCATATTGTGCACTTTGTGTGCGTTGTTATTTTGTATTTCGATGCACACCGATTATTATTATATAACGTCGCACGAAATAATATACCGAAACACTGCGATTTCTGCACCGTCGATGAAACCGAAATGACATTCCGGTAAACGAATCTGATTTTACCGAGTACGACCATAATGTGTTATCTAAGTCTGTTTAGTGAATTAAGTCTAACTTATATAGGTACACAGATTATACGAACGATCGAGCCAATTCATTTTTCCTCGACGACCGTCGTCATCACTATCGTTATTCGTTTCTAATGTAGATACTCATCTGTATTATATACAAACAGGAATGATTACGATTTTAGTTAAACAACAATAAAATCATTTACATTTTGAGTTTCGACTAGTGCTGTGGCGTTTCGATAAAACCTTTGACACAATCGCAACGTTCTGGAAATAGACGCGAGCGCGTCTTTAGACGGTACAAATCCAGGGCAACAATGTCGGTATATTTTAAGTATATATATATATGTACCTCTAACACAATATTACGCGCACACACACCGTCTCACTGCGAGGCTTGTGTCTGCCGGCGTTTGTGTAATATGCTTGCAAAATCACAATTGACGCACTTTCGCAGATTACTATCGAAATAATTATAAAACTACCGTTCCGACGGTCGGTCGTTCGGTTATTAGAAAGTTGCGCGAGACGGCGTTCGGAGATTATTATCATTGTACTCGCGTCGATGTTTGTACAATTATATATTACACTGTATTGAAGCGAACCTCCTGACAGCGGGAGCAGGGATATTCCTTCTATCGGATATAGAACGCACAGCGATGTCTTATTGAATGCGGCAGTTCAAATACTTGAATGTGTATTATATGATAGTAAAATCGTAATTTTTAAACCGATACGGTGTTAGTTGGTCGATTCAAGACTTTTGAGGAACCACCAATTCAATTGGTACATATATTAATGTTTGAGTTTTTATAATCATCCTTATTGCTTAAAAAATACGCAAGAGAACAATTCAATATTATGCACCCACGCTGAAAAATTCCATTGAATTCGGATTAGATGAATTATTAGGGGAAACTTTCGGAATACAGGTGAATGCGATCATCGTACTTCGTCGAAATTCACTAGATCTATAGTAGATAAAGTCTGTATGCAGTATAGCAGTAACCATGGTATAATCTCGTTCAAAGCGTCCACTTTTCGTATTGAATTCGGACATTAATTTATATCATATATTGTACTTATTTGGATAACCATGGTAGATGTTTTTGGTCATTCGTAAACATTTTACGGAAAATGTACAATTTTATCTTAATAATTTATCATACAATGCAACAGTATCAATCAAAACTGATTTAAAATTTTCATATTAAATCAAAAGAGATATAATCATAACGCATATAGTCAATAACAATAAAATATTGTATACAACTTAGTAAATTAATATTGTCTCAAAAATATTAATTTGGATAATATGTTTAACCTTAATAAGTGTTAGTAGTTAGAACAGCAATAATAAAAAAAAAAAACATTGTAAAGTGTTAAATTGGATTAATACTTAATATATAGAGTTATTAATGAGTATATCATTGAAGTAATCGTTATAATGGTGTATCAAATGAAAAACTGCAGAAAATATTAATCATACAGTTGAACATATAAAATGTAATAAATTTCTTACGAAATCTAGATATGTATGTAGTGTGTCTATTAAAGGTGATCTAGAATTAAAAAATGTAAACAATTTCTAAAAGTCATGTTATATTTCTATGTTTTCAAACACTTACACGGTCTGTATTTGCAGGAAGCTACAAATGATACATATTATATACCTATTAATATAATACAATAATATGACGCGAGTGAAATATATTTTCCATTCTATGCAGTTTGACAAAAATCTACTATCAGTGGCAACACTTCCAATTTATATTTATTTTAATACCTACATAAGTTAATTTATTAAGCCTCCACTCCATCACGTTTTAATAAGTATCTTAGAGAGTTAACAGGTATGTTACTTGTTTATAAGCTTTGGATCAATGGGTTAGGCTGTTAAAAAAAGACAGTCAAGGCGAGCCGCGAAAAATAAACGAAAGAAAAATATAAACACATATTCAGTTTTATACAATAATCATTAATCACCAATCACAAACACACACACATATTTATATAGCGTATAGGAATGTCTTTGTATAGCAATATTTCGGTGATTATAAGCCCCTCACTTACAATATGTCTGAAAGTCACAATATAATACGTGAGAAGTATAAGAATAACAATTATTATTAAGATCGAAATCACAGACGTCTAACGTCGGACCTCCCCTATCGAATAGAACCCCCTGAACAATCGTATAAATACAAACAAGTGTACGTATATATAGAATTTTCGATTATTGTTATAACGTTGATAACATGCATGATAACCGTCTTCGCGACAATTCCAAATAGTCTGTTGTCGCTGTTTTGTATCATTAACATTGCAATGACATCGACATCCTTTGAATAGGTACCGTACACATATAGATATAGGTGGCCAGTGGCGCCATTATTATAATTTTTTTTTTTTAATACAAATATTTGTGTGCAAGCTATACACAAACCCTGTCTGTAACTTATCTGGTTTTACGGCGGTGAACTCTCATCGATTCTCAAAATAATTACCTAGTAGACTAAAGTCAACGTGTACACATATGTCCGTGGAGTGCAAATCGAACGTATTATTATATGTATTCAAAGTCGTAGTCTACCGCTTAAACAGGGTAATTCGTATACCGAACCGTTTCAAAAACGTGTAGACACCTATGTATGTGTATCATAGCACCCCAATCGGGGAAGTGTTAACCGCGTCCGGAAACGACGAGGTTACAATCTCCATTTTTGGGCAACCAGGATACCTAAGAAATGGGCCACAACAAAAGGATCGCGAAATGTTATTACAACACTTGCAGACCTGAACTTTACTATTATATATTATTATGATATAATTATAATCGCAGAATACACGCAAACGCGCAGCGGTGAACATAGCTAGGTCCAAATGACTCGTGCAGCGTGTGCGACGGTTATACCGACCTACCAAAGTATGTATACCTATATATTACTATATATACTACCACACACACGTATATACATATATATATATAATATAATGCTATTTTCAGTGTACGTGCGTGGAGCGTTTCGTGCGGATTGACCTAATTACATCGCCGGCAACATAATGTAATGTATGTGGGTAAAATAATAACAACGACGACGGCGGCGGCGACACAGGCCTCCGCCGCCGCCGCCACGTCGGTAATTAGCTCGGTCGCGCGAAGACTAGGAGGCGCGCGCGCGCGTGGTGTGTACGTGCAGCATCTCGGCCGGGCCAAGACGCCATGGTGTGAGAACGACGACGACGACGACGACGGATTCGCCGGGCTCAGCATGGAACTATCGTCGGTGTTCGCCGCCGGCAGCCCAGCACCGCCGCCGACACGACCTTTCTCCCTGCGCGTCGTCCGATTTCACGGCTCATTTTTCTTCGACGATCCTCCTCCTCTCCGCACCACTCGTCCGCTCTCCACGTCGACGACGCTCGCCCCGCGCAGTCTCCCGAGGAAATAATATTATTACTATTATCATTATCATTATTATTATTATTATTATTATTATATACGAGTTTTTTGTTTTTTTTTTTTTTTTACTTCTTTTCTTTTATATCCGCGTTACGATCCTTTGTTATTGTACTCTACACACACGTGATTTCGCGCGCGGCGTTAATTAATGATCGGCGCGGCGGCGTACGCGTCGTAGCAGTCGACTTCGTCCCAGTCGTCGTAGTCGTCGTCTTCGTCGGTGCCGGGCGGCTATCGTACATATATTATTATTGTTATATATATATACACACACGTCGAGTTTATGTGTACGCGCCCGCCGCCGTACACAATCTCGCAGGCCGTCGAGTAGGTTTACCCGACAAACAATGCTCAATCAACGAGATCGAATTTCGATCTTAATTATATATACGCACACACACGCGCGAGCGAGCGCGCGGTTATATGGGTTAGATTACAGCGAGCGAACGGAGAAACTATCTCGCGGTATCTTCAAAAAACAAAAAACCCGGTCGTCGGTTTTTGGGATAACCACGATCGGGGCCCGTTTTCGGATAGAGTTGGGCGCACCTCGTGTACCGTGTTTCCACCCGGATCGCCCGTTGTAGGACACTACGATCTGGAGGGGCCCCCCTAAAATATTCCTGCGGACCGAAGATTGAGCGCGTTAACTATATGTGAAAATCCGTATCCGGCTTCAATTTCAACGATTTTATTCCGTTTCTGGAAATGTGTATAACTATTTGCCACGAGTATCGAGGTGGCGCATATAGCAGAATACGGTTATTGCTCACGTCCCACGTTTTCGTTGGTATACGAAGGGTGTTATGGTTGCAATACCAAAAACTATATAAACCACGCATACACGAGTTCGTATAACCTCGGTCGTTCAAACTCCTTAACATTTTGCAAATCTCAGTGACTGTTTAAAAGAAAATAATAACAATACATCGTTTTATGGCGATCGGAGCAGGAATGGAAGGATGCCCTAGCGTTAATTTGTCACCGGTCCGAAAAAACTTATTGTGACCGTCGTCGGGTTAGGTTATTCGACCGAACAGCTTAATATGTCGACTTTTTTCCGCAGTCGATTCACGCGTAGTTTTTTTTTTGTCGTCGTCGTCGTCGAACTCGACATCGGTTTTTTACGCCGACTAATGAACTCTCGGCGTCGGCGTTAATGAGCCCGGCCCACCGAGGAAGAGGACGTTTACCGTCGGAATCCGGTGGAAACCGCGGTCATCGTCGTCGACGTCGCGATCGGACCGAAGTCAGATTTTGACGACCGTTCGCATCGGAAATGATGTATACAGTATATTATGTGCGCCGGATGCGGCCGTCGTCGACGCATAAATGAATAAATAAACGTCGAAAAAAAAATGGTAATGACTTCGACGCGTCGTCGGCTGTCGGCTGTCGCTGCTGCTGCTGCTATAGAGTCTCCGCCGTCGTTTGTGGCGCCGCGTCTGAAGACACCACCGTCGGATCCCATTCGACGTCGTTTTATTTTCGTTGTATATACTTATCGTAAATCTTGTGCGACTGGAAAAATAGGTCACGGGAACACTACATGTGCAACAAACCTTTTGTGCCCGCGGTCTACATAAATAGACTCGTATACCTGCGTACATAATATTATTACGACCTGTATGACATACACGCACGGTTTCAGTATGCGGTACGTTCGGACAACGCCAAAGATTTTATAACACCTAAAAAGCGTTTGTTGTTCGTTTGTTTTTTTGTACACGTTCCGCTCGCGTTCGGGTGTGATGGCGACAGAAAAAGAGAGAGCCGAATTCGGATTTTTAAAAATAAAACGGCGCCATACGTCGGGTCGTAAATAAAACGTCCATACGCGCCGTTATTGTGCGATGTGGACCCGGGTTTATGCACAGGTACCTATACATATTATATACACCCACATTTCATTTTGGTTCGACAGACGATGCGTATACGCTCGGGATCGACTGTACGAACTGTACTTGCTCCGATATAACTGCGTGTGTACCGTATTATTATGATTATTATTGTATGCACGAGGCATCGACGTGTAATAATTAGTTGCACGAATAATATTCAACAAAACAATTTAAAATTGTTTATTGACTTAACACTTGTAAACTTTGAGATAACGCAATATTTTTTTTTTCCAATTATTACTCCAATTCAATTGGTTTTACGTTTTCATTACTACAGCAATTAATTAGCTTATTGATTATGGTAGGTATATATTATAATGTTCGTAAATCGCACTTGCAAACATTTGTAGCGACTTCAGATCGTCTCTAATTACCTATATAGGTATAATTAGAAATATCTAATTTTTCTATTTTAATTGCATACTATTTTCTTGACAAACTATTATGTACCGCTTATCATTATCAACATCATATTTATTTGACTGCATCCGAGTTGGGGTCCCGAATTAAAATTTGTTATACCTATACATACCTACTAGTAGAGTCCGCGATTTTTACAGGTACTACACTAGTTGGGTCTCTATAATTTTCTTTTAGTGAGTACTACACTGTAGTAACATTTTCTATAAATTTTCTATATTTTCTATCTATAACTCTTATACTAATTTATCGTCCGATATCTATACGATAAATGTGAAATGTTCAGATTATATATATATATATATATATGGCATTAGAGCTATAGCAATATTAATTCTAATGATATGTTTTATGTTTTCTTAGATAATAATTTGGCACTGACATATTTCATATAGGTAGGACAAATACCAAAATAAGGAATTGCATAATATTGTAATTGCAAATACAATATGTGAAGGCAATGTATCAATATTTGGTTGAGAGTAAAATTTATTAAAATTATTGCTGAAATTTAACTCTAACTAGTTTTGGGGGAAATCAATAACATTTACTGTTTCCTGGTTTTACTCGGAGTTCTTCATGTTTAACAAGACTTAAAAATTTATTATAAACCAATATTAGACTTTAGGCAGAAATATTTACAAAATGCTAAAAGACATAATAATAAATAGGTATTGTACGTTAAGAGTAAAATTAGTTCCATTGTATGGATGTACCACGTAACGTACACATAAGATATTATGTTATATATATACCATATTATAATAGTATCACATGTGTGACAAACCTCGTACATGTAATATATATATTATACGTATACGTCCGTCGGGAATATGCTGTACGATATTTTTGAACGACCTCAAAGACCGAAAATTCTATCGAACTGTCAAATCTACCCCTCTCGACCCGCCACTGTTGCGGTGTGAAACGCAAAAATCCTTGATTTTCAAATTGCGTCATGTGCCCGCCGCGCATGTTTGACAATATCATAATATTGACGAATTTTTTTCATGGCCCACATAAGACATAAAGCAAAATATTATAATTAAATTTCAGCGTTTTGATGATTGATCCGTGACGATAAGCGCGTGCGTGTATGAGACATGAGTGTGCGTTTGTGTGTTGTTCGCAACAACATAGTGTGAGTGAATTTATCGAATTGTACTACACACATTATGTTTATGATAATGATAACAATAATAATATGTGGTATTAAATTATAAATTATAATTTATACCACCGGAAGGGAGAACAATGCAATAAATTATTTTCTAACATTTATTTTTTAGATTTTTCAATTATACCGAACTGGTTTTTGGCCATTTTTCGATGTTGGCATTTAATCGGTGTCATATTTCACGAGTTTGATGCAAATAATACCGAATAATGCCTGCTTAAAATAATGTTTTAGTTATTTTTTTTGTTTTGATGATTATAGACGTTATTTACAGCATTTCAAAAGATTTTTTATTGATGCAAATCTAAGCTAAGCTCCCCAGTTTATATTGAAATCAAAATCGCAATACTCATTTATTCCACGGAGTTACCTAAATAATATTATTATTATTATAGCTATACGTATTTGCACGCGCGCGCGCTCGCGCATGTGGAAGACACGACTATACACGATGACGACGACAGAGTTGATTAAATTTCCAGTACGAAGACCGCAATAGAGCCTGCAGGCTTCTCTCTTATTAATCTAGATTGTAATTAACCGACAGACAGTAGGTGGCCTCCGAGGCGCTAGCGGGGGGTCCGGCTAAATTAGGACGGCCTAAGTGCACCAGAACTCGTAGCTACTTGTACGTATAATATTATACTATATACACACACAGGCACACAACTCTATGATAGCAAGCGTCATAATGCACCCGGCAACGGCAGTCGTCGCGTGTATAATATTATATTATCGTGTACCTATATTGTAATAATATTATATATTTTCTGATGTTGGCGTACCTATAGTAAAATATAATATACAAAGTGCACGTTCGTTTTACAAACGGATTGCATCGAATTATGCATAATAATATTATTCTATAAGTTCCATTAACAAATAGTATAAGTATATACTATATATTTATATAATAGGTGTAGTCACCCATTTGTAATATACCTACGTAAAATGTATGGGCCATTTCACTTCGCATGTAATATATAGTGTCAAGTATAATAAACAGTAACAGTATATACAACTACACGAGTATTGGAAGTTATCATCACTCACAATCCGTATGATGATTATACCTCATAACGTCCATCGTCTGTTAGATCATAACATAAAATTATAAAAAATATAATGATACTCACATCGTCAACACGTGTTTTACACTTCAAATTTATGTTTTTGTTGCTAGTTTATTGATTTCATTCGACTGTATGACCTGAAATCTATTATAGGCGTCATATATTACTGTATAGTATAATAATATGGATCCGTAATTTAAGAAAATAATAGTTTTTATATAAATATATATCTATGCAAAAATTAAAAAGTTAAAAAGCTTGTATGTTTTAACACGGTATCCTTATAAACTATTGAACCACTTTCGATAAAATTAGATTTCTGGATTTTTAGCTTTTTTGAAAATTGAATAATCCTTTGTGTATAATACATAATAAAGGGTTGCTATTTGTTACAAAAATACAATTTAAAAAAAATCAGTAGGTACACATGGTAGCCGGCATGCGTTACTATGTGATTTTATTTTTGAATAAAATTATAATATTTAATTTATTGTTTGTATTATTCAAAAGTACAACAAAAGACAATCTGATGAGTGATGACTTATGTTTGTAGCCTATAAACTCTACAACTATTCGACCGATGTTGACGAAAATTTCAGAGATCGTTTTTAGAGATATCAGAAAAGTTTAGAGAGTTCTTTGAACTACGTTTGAAAATATACCGAGTGCTACATCCAACCCGCCACTGGCAGATTGCCCAACTCGGTCAAATTATTTCAAAGAGAGAGATACACAGATTCTGATTGGCCCGTAACCCGAGGTACACTACATCTGAAACACACCGATATAGCGCCATGTTTTATAATGTTAATTTTTCCTATGCTAAGTCGAATTATTATAGTTTATCAACTAGTCTTAAATACATACAAATTATTTTTATATTAACGCATTTTTTTTTATTATTATTATTTGTCATCAACTTAAAGAAAAAACAATGTACTTCAATTATTAACATTACGGGTGTGGTTTAATGCAGTGGTAAAAATAAAAAAACCTTAGTACATCTTTTTCGATTTATGTTGATATAAGTTATTTTATTTTATGTATAATATACTTATGGTGGATGACACTTCATACCCAATAAAATTACTATTTTTTAATAGGTTTTAAATACATATATTACAATATATTTCATAAAGTTATTTATAATAAAAATGTTTACATAACTTTATTTATAGGTTCTATACAAACATTACGTATTTTTTTGTGTACAGCTTTTATAATTTGTATAGACGTGATTATACGAAGAAAAACTAATGTATTTACCGATGAATCATGAAAATCATAATATTATGCACAGTGAACTTTAGCGTCCTATTTTAAATTGTATATACAATTGTATCTAAGTAGTTAACTGAATAACGTTTATAAGTAAAAAATGTTTAAGTAAAAATAATGGCATCACATTGACATATCTGAAAACTTTATATGTTATGAGACGTATATATGAAAACTTATTTAATAATGTATAAATTATTACTTGTTAACGACAGAGATCCAAATTAATTTAAGATAGGACGGTTTATATTTAATTATCTTTAATTATTCGTTTCTGACTTAGTCCCATAGTAGCCCACTTCCGACATTGTTTTTATTTCTTTATGAGGTTTATAAAGCTTAATTACCTAAAGATTTCTACTTTTCTACACAGAATGTTTTATTTTTACAGACATCTGCGCTGCTGTTTAGAAAGAGCATGCGTGGCTACTCTGTACTCAGTGTACTATATTCAACAATATTTTGCTCAAAGTTTATACGTTAACGGTAGGTACATATATTAACACCTATAGATTAAACTTGCATCTAAAATATTATAATAGTTATATTATGTACATAAACTATGTACAGTTATCGTACGTTTAAGCCTTAAATTTTATAAATACTTATATACTCGTGTTTAACGATAATTGCAAATTAATGGGGATAATTGCTTAAAATAATAGGTAATATATTTTCCACAATAGCTGTAGAAGTGTCAATACTGCTCTAATTAACGGTGTTTTACAACATTTGATGTCAATGTTAAACATTATTACTTTACAAAACACCTGCATATGTGTCATATTCAAAAACAAAACAAAATATACTATAGGTAGGTATAAAAAGGTCGCCTAGTTATTTTATAATTTACTAGCGGACTCGACAAACGTTGTCCTGCATGATATTTCAAGCGATTAAGATATTAAACAAAGTATGAAATGAAAGACAAATACCCAATATAATAACTTCATTATTCTTTATTTTGAAATAAAATCAATTTTTCTAAAAGAGTTGATGAACAATATTTTTAGTCAATTCCTGAGGAATATAAATGAATAAATTTGACGGTTTTTCAACGTGAAAACACGCCACATATAATTGGCCTTGTGAAAAGACCGGATTTTCTAGATCCAATCCATAAATCGACATTGTTTGATCTTGTGACTTATTTATAGTCATGGCAAATGCCAAGCGAATTAGAAATTACAGACGTCTGAATAGAATAAGTAAGTCTGGAAGGACCATTGGGATTCGTAGCAGGAGACTACTTCACCTTCATACTTGCCGTTTCAAAATTGTAGCTTCAAGAACATTGCCCATACTTTTTTGGCAATACCGCAATTTTAATTTCATATTTTCATCCCATTTCGGATCGCACGTAAATGTATTGGAAGTACCGATGTCGTTGATATTATTATTCCATTAATATAGTTATTAATTTTAACAATCATAATTTTATTTTTCTGTTGTGGCTTCACGGCGCGATAGCTGTTAATAACAATATATATAAGTGATACAAATGCGTGATTTGTTTTAATTATTTAGTTTATAATATAATATTAAATTACTTACTAATAATATTGAAGATATAATATTAAAACGATTGAGAAAACTTTCGGACGGAGTAAGCTTAGGTTTTTGTCTAGTGCCCCAATCACAGCAGTATAGGTACAATACGGCGTAACTTAAGGTAATATTTAAAAATATATATTGTGTAATTTTTATGTGAAATGACTAGAATGTATTAATTGAAATCTTGTTTGTAGTTTGGAAACTATACAAAACAAGAAAATTATTATAAATATGTTTACCATGTTTACCCGTTTATATTCTTGGTTACACGTACACAATAATAGTTCGCGTATATCAGAAACTGACTGGAAAAAAAAACATCATCGTAGTTCATACACAAAGCAAAAAAAGAATCTCCCTTAGTGAATAACAATTGATCTATAGGCTATAGGTACATTGCAACTCGCTTATCGCGAATAAACACTTGCGAATGATGCGTTTTTCTAGCCGTTTTCTTTTAAAACGATAATCCTGTTAAAATTATAGGTGTAGTGTATAGGTACTAGTTTTTTTTTTATATAAAAAATAATAATAGTATTAATAAAAATATATTGTGTTCAATAATAATATGGATTATGGCATTATGCGTTTCACTCATTAAAATCTAAAATCTATAAAAAATAAATTATGTGAAAAAATAATAATATGTAAAGAGATACCTATAAATAGATAAAAAACAAATCAACAAATCAAATTGTAAAAAAAAACACGATTGTTTTGTGCAACTCATTTTATCATTAATTTTTTTAGAAAATTGATTGAATAAATGTACCCATAAATGCCTTATTATTATAAACAAATAATATTGATTTTACAATTTTATATTATGAGTGGAGCGCTGAATTTTTTGATGTTGTTACAATGATAAAATTAGATCAAAAGATTTTGTTATTTTGTTGTGTCTCAAAAAATATCAATCGTTTGACTTAAAGTCTTACCGTTTCGTATATACTATTTTCTCTAATAAACACAATAATGGATATCACATCTATTATAATATTATACAGTGACATACTGAATGACGAAGTACATTCAAAATGTATTATATTATGGCAAAATGATTTCTCTGTTTTTCTTTTTATTATTTGAACTATATTGTCTTTTATCATATGTATATTTAATATTAAATTTTATTTATAATCATATAGGTAACATAATTGTAATATTATGAAAAATTAAATTAAAATAATAAAACAAAAAAAAATAATAATAAACATGTTTATTTAAATTCTTTTTATGATTTATTATATTAATAATATATTAACTTTTAAATGTCTCTCTTGTTTCAATAATATCTCCGGCATATATAGGTACAATATCTTTTTTTTTTTAATTTATTAAAATTGCAATGCACAAAATATAGAATGTATCATTCTAACTTTAATAATATTTTGTTAATAGCAAAGAAACTGTTTTTGCGAAAGTTTCACCGGAGAAATTTGTCTATCTGAATATTGTTATGTGTTGGAAAAATTTGACATTTGCATTTAACAAAAAGTAATTGGCACTGTGCAAACGAGCACCGTAAGTGGCACTGATGAAAAATGTATATCAATTTATAATTTATATACACTTGCCCACTACGCATTGTCTCCCTAAAAATAGCAATTAAATTCAAGCCAATCAAACTGAAATGTGCCTCTATTAGTTGAGCCAGTGTGTCTACACGATTATATGCACGTGTATATTAAAAGGTCGGCACGGCCGTCGGATATAATAATTATATGCGTACAGTATTAACGCGTCGTGTTGTTCTATGTGATCCGGTCGCAGCAAAACTTCGTCGTCGTGAAAAGAAGTGTAAAATAAAATCGAAAAAAAAAATGTTGAAAAACAAGGGAAAAAAACGTCATCAATCAGTCAAAACACGCCACGCGAGTATTTTTTTGGGGCGTGAGACATGTAATAATAATAGTAATAATGATGACGACGATCGCTGCGATGACTGTGACGTTGATGATGATAATAATAATGACTCGGATATTATAATATATCGTATCGTATTAAAATTAATGGACAAAATATTATTATTGATATATAATATGGTATTCGGTGTAAAATAAAACGACGCTGAGCCGCAATAATATAAAATCCCACCTAAAGCGTTACAATTACGTATATTTATGTAATATAATATAATATAGGAAAATAAAATGATAAAAGGGAAATCACGACCGTATGCGTGCGCGTGGGCGTTTGTGTGTGTATACGGGCACATTATATTGCTCTACTAGTGCCGCGTATAAACATTTATATATATATGATTTTTTTATTATTATTATTATTAATAATAATAACGTCGGGAAAAAAATGAAATAAAAAGCAATAATAATAATAATAATAAATAAATACAAAATATAATAATAATATCTGTTCGGCCGCCGCCGTGTTTAGTAGAAGAGTTCTTTAATATACCATCTCGGGGTGCTTATGGAGGTAGTGGCGGTATGGAAGGGGGGTCGACCCATGATTTCCCCATTGTTGTCTAATTGAGTGTATTTTTTATCCATTACCCGACGGCCGAGGGTCAATTAAAACAACGTGTTTGTGACCGCAAAAAGGCAGTGGAGGCGGCGGCGGTGGGCTAATATGATATAATAATGATGATAATAGTATAAAAACGTCGTCAAAAAAATATATCATACTCGTCCCATGACGGTAATGATAAAATATTTTTGTACGTCATATTATCTACCGTTACAATAATATTACACTCAGCAGCGATTCCAGAGTGCTAGAGCACAAAATATTTACCTTTTACTGATAAAATAAGATAATATGTACATCATAATCTTTATCGAGATAATAATACATATTAAAAATATATTTTAAATTAAATTATTATAAAAGTGCAGTATAATATAATCGAGAATTGATATATTATGATCAAATTTAAAGGTAAGAACAATGCCTTTTAGATGAATCTATCTATTATGATTTGCAATATTGCAAATACAGCAGAGTCTCAATACCTCGAATTTCAAGGGAGTTAAAAATTAATTTTACCTATGTATATTTCGAGTTACAAATATCACATAGAGTGTATAGGAATTCCATAGGGACAAAAAGAATTTCAAGTTATCGAGACTCACCGGTATATGTTATAATAATTCGGACCAATGAGCTATATTTTATCCCATCATAATAATTTAAGATTAAGATTAGAATAACATGTATAATATGTATAAGGTATTATAACTTATACCTAAATACAATATGTATGCCGGGGGTCTTCAACCTTTTTTTTACGGCGAGCCAAATTTGATATACGCTTCGGCATCGCGGGCCAACATTTTTAGAAACGTGTTGTCTAAAAAAAAGAAAAAAATTGTTGTCTATCTAGGAATAGATAGGTTATGAAATTGAAAAATAAATAAGAATAGATAATATTTATTTAAAAAATGTATGTTTATTTATATAATTTTTTTATTTTATAATTCAAAATTTGTTTTATATTTCAAAACATTCATTAGCTTGGCGGGCCGGATCTGGCCCGCGGGCCCTAGATTGGAGACTCCTAATGTATATGCTATACTATGACGTATAACAACATAGATACAGTGTATACAAACGATGAAATGAGGAAATAATTAGCATCATTATCCGTGTAGATGTTATATTTTCCGGCCTTATTAAAAATATTATATATTTGTAAAGTCACATTTAATTAATTATCATTTAGGACTAAATGATGAGTTGAAAAAAATGCCGCATCCTATTATATTTGTCTCTTACGACTATTTATGACGTTATGCTTTTTTTTATATAATATATAAAATTTAATATCAATTTTTCGTCATTGAACATACTCATGAAATTGCTCTGGATAATTTCATACGATATCGATGGGAGACTATATTATTATTATTATATTTCGCTATTATTTCGTTTCATATTATTCACGAGCACCCGGCTTATTGGACGTGTGCGAATAATGGAAAAAAAAATTAATATGACAATTTTCACGTGTAAAATAATGATAATAAAACGACAGAGGAGAATTAAAAATGTATGATATACGTACCTGAATAATATAATATAGAAAAACACTTTCTAGCGTGACATTGAAACGTCAACGGAAAACATATTTTGTTCGTGATGTATAGGAAAAATAATTCGGCAAGGTGACACTGGACCATGATAGCATGTGTCATAACACGTATACATAATATATTATTATTTCAGTCAAAACTAAAAATAAACCATAGTTCATTATATATTAATACCTATACCTATTTATTTTAATATTATGTATACCGGTAAAATATTATGCAGAGTTAAATCCGCTATCGATAATAATTGTAAGTTATTTTTTAGTATCATACAAACATTATTCTGACATAAAAATATAAATCAATAGTTTATTTTTTAAAAATATGTAAAACAATAATCAAATAAAAATTTTACATCTCTCGAATCACTGTGTAGTGTATAACTATAAATTCAAATACAATTTGCACATAATCATGACAATTGTGATGACAATGAAAGCATTCATTTGACGAACACATTAAATAAAACAAATATGCTCTGAAAGTATAAACGTTGATTATTATTTTAGAATTTATAATGATAATAATAATAAACAAATAAACAAACTAAAGGAGACTACCTACTCCATTGTGCGTTACGTGTAAAAATTAAAATTGAGTTAAAAAAGAATAAATTAGTACCTAAAAGGGTAAACCAATAATCGATGAAACGAAGAATGATAAAATGTGTAGTTTATTGTACTCGGGCACATTTTAAACACTGCAATAGATAAATCCGTAAATTATTGAAGTTTAATCGATTAAAATAATACATTATGTAAACTATTTCTATTTAAGTCTATTGTGATGTCATAACAATACATATTAAAATATATTAAATAAATTAAGTAGGTAAATGAAGTGTGCGGCTGTGTACTATATCTACATAGACAAATAATTTTTGGTTAATGTTGCGTAGAGTGCAGCTTCTCGCGAGCTAGTCTGACCCATAAAGTACTTAAAATTCCTTGGTACGCCATTGTGCAGGTGTAATTTATATATATTATTATTGTATATCATGAATCATGCAAAATATGAAGTATATATTTATTTCAAAACTATATCACCTACATAATAATATGTACATATATATATTTATAAATATAGTGTCCAGTGTACACACACACATATACAAAGTTGTAAATTATTAAATATTAAACCTTAGCCGTCTCGTGAAGTCGTTTATATTATATTTTCTAAACTCGCGCCGGTTGCAAGATGACGGACAAAAATAATATTACATGGACGTGACTTGCATTCGCGATAATTTTCATCTGAAAAATAAACGCGTCATGTAATAACTTGAATTTGTTATTATTATTATTATTATTAATACTATTTTTTTTTCACTCTATCCCGTTGTCAAATTATACGTGGGTGTGAAAATTTTTTCGTACGATATACACAAAACCAAGTATGTGCTTGTGTAGTATATATAATAAACATAAAATACGTGTACGACGTTTAAAAATACTGCGATGTTTCGTTATTAACTTAACACATCCATACTGCACGGTATTACACTATATCTATAAATACCCGAATGTCTTTTGTCAACATTAATCAAATATTAAATTTCATTATACTCTTCGTTTACACTGCGCACCACACACGTACCCTTACACCCACACACAGTGGGTACACTTATACACGGTTTTCAATTTTCAAAGAATAACAACCGTAGACGGAAATTTGATTTTATGACTTTTCGAAAACAGTCATATCGCCGTGATTGTTTTATCTTTTTACGACATTGTAAACGTACGAATAGATAATATTATAATAAAACGTAATTTGTTAATTAATTTCCCGCTGTAAATTTAACTTCACTCAAATAATAATTTATAATACGACCATATTGTATTATGCATCACGATGCGCTGTTCTATATAATAGTTTGTTTGTTTTTTCCGATGTAATATGATGCGTGTTTTTTCCGTTAAGTTTTCCTCTTGTTCGAAACGTGTAAAATCCATTAGAATATAAAGTGGGTAATAAATAATTACCTACCCTTTATAGTCAATATTGTACTTAACATAATATTATTTCGATAGAATTATAATATTGTATTAAATTAGATATCTGCTGCAGTACAAAACAAACAAGTAATAAATGCTTCGGTTATTAAATATTTAGCCACACGGCGGCGCGTCAATATGCAAATGTTTGCAGACGACGTTCGCGAAAGAAAAATACAGTGATATCTATACGCTTTTACCATGAATATTATAACATTATTTGATAATCAGTACATGATATGAGTATTGGATATTTGATGTATATTATATAGTGATTATTATATTTTTTATAATTTCGTTTTTTAAACTCGATGCTATAGGTACATAATCTGATAGGTTTTTATACCCTGCAAGCTACGTGTAATTTTTGTATTTTATTGCGTGTGTGTCCGCAGTAGAGCAAACTATTAACTCGTCCAATGCAAATACACCTTTTGTCATATCATATAAGCTAATATACATTTCAGTATATCTATATCACGAAGCACCGAAGAAAAGGTTATTAAGCCGGAATTACAAAAAGGTATAGGTACTTTGTGGGTTATTTATTTTGTCGTCCAAAAAGTGCACCGGTGCTGTGTATAATGTATTCTTTGCGAGTGCCTACAGAACCATACATACAGGGTGTATCAGATAGAACTGAAAGAAGTTATAACGTTCCAAATTAATTTATGCAAAAAAATATTGATATTTTAAAAAATTCTAAAAAATAAACTAATTGATTTAGATAAATATTTTTACCATCAAAATTTTTCTTTT
>VUJU01001722.1:35358-50047 GCA_009835225.1 Aphis craccivora
AAAAAAAAAAACAATTAAAAAAATATTAATATAAGAACAAAAGTTATTCTAAAAGTCAGTTTTATCTGTTACACTCTGTATGTAATATATATATTACATAATATTATTATAAGTTTTTTGCGTTTTAATAATTGTTTTCGTACACACAGAAAATGTTTACAGTCGCTATAATAATATATAATATGGCCAATTCACGTAAAACATTGTTATTTTGAGGAAATTAGGAAAAACATCGATGTCGATGTCGTCTACATTATATACCTACCAATACATAATATTATAATATTATATTATCGTTGTACAGGTCGTGTTATGCGTTTTATTTCAAAAGTCGTTTGGGGTTTGTAACAAAGTCCATCATCGCCGACGTTAAACAAAAAAAAAAAAAAAACAATTTATTATAAATTATTATAATGCACATTGCACATATTATCATATTATGTACATCTGATATCGTTTGTAAGAAAAAAAGGGTGTGTGTGCTTGCGGGTTACAGCGGTTCGTGTGGTTCGATACATTTCATCTTTGATATCACGTCACGATTGTTATATTATATATAAATATACTGCAGTATTGTACACATCTAGTTTAGGTACGCGATATATATATATATTATTGTTACACTGATGGGGTACTCCGGTGAACTGATATGTATATAATATAAATTGTGTTTCCACATATATATATATACATTAACGTCTACTCGAACGACTGCTAAGGTTAACCTATGGCCGAAAATGAATGGAAGGGGAAAAAAACGAAATCGAAATATTCGATCAAATGTCGCGCATGACGTAGGGTATTGAATTTGAATAG
The DNA here is from genome assembly GCA_009835225.1 of Aphis craccivora. Taxonomy (NCBI): domain Eukaryota; kingdom Metazoa; phylum Arthropoda; class Insecta; order Hemiptera; family Aphididae; genus Aphis; species Aphis craccivora. The sequence goes on from VUJU01001722.1 coordinate 36,175, forward strand.
GGAGGACCACCTCGGACCGGGTATACATATTATATTATTATATAGGATATTACGGATTGCCGCAAATTTTCGTGCCGGACCATCCGCACTGGTGCTGCAGGTGAATGTAATAATATGTATGAATATGCGAGCACCGCGGGAATACACGAGCTTAATATATACCTATATAATATGTGTGTACATGTAAAAACGGTCGGCCGAACACGGTGCCGCGTATATATAGGTTAGGTTATATTATATTATATATAGCCCTTTGTCGGTATTTCGGCTCACCTGCTGCACGGCACACCGATGCCGCCCATCGATCGTTTATAATAATGTTATGTTATTATTTATTATGTTATATCGACGTATCGTATATTCATCACGCGGCGAGCGGTAATTTTTATTTTACTACGTTTTATTTATTTATTTATTATTTTTTTTTACCTCCGCCGCCGCCGCCGCCGCCGCCGCCGACAACACATATTTTGGACTTCCAAATCGTTATACGTATACGTATACGTGGTATCCCCGATAACGAGGAGTGCGTGCAAGCACGTGTGGTGGCCGAGTGTTGGCCGGGCGTTGATTAAATCACGTATGTGTTATAGGTGTCGAGAAATTGGAAGCCATCACTACACGACGGCGGAGATGACGGCAGCGACGGAGACGACGACGACGTCCTTGATCGTCAAATTGAATACGCTATATATATAATATCACACTCTCGCGTTATATATAATATTATTATACATGTACACAACACTCACGTCAACGTCGCGTACAAAGCGAATAGCCTTGCTCTAAAAAATAAAAAAAAAATAATAATAATAAAATAGTAATAATAATAATAAAAACCAATTGGCGATATCTCTCTGCACGCGTGTAGGTATATAATATATTAGATATATATATCATATACAGCATATATGTATACAGACACATCGTATGGTATAATACATTATTATCATTTCACGTCATTGCAGACGACGTGCGTCGACTACGCGCGCTCGCGACGAGACAAGGAGATCGCACATTCGCATCATAACACATCGGAACGGATGAACGATCGAGATTGCGACGTGTTGTAGCCCGCGGGGTGCGGCGAAAATCCGATTTTATATTTTCGTTCTCTTATATATCGAGGCTACGATATAATATAGTACGCACTTATTAACGTCACGCGAGATAAAAACGTATACGTATATGTACACGAGGGATTTTATTAGACGTGATACTGCAGCAGTGTAACGCAGTCGGAATTATATTATATAGTGTTATCCTGCAGGGAAGCATTTCTGTTTCTCTCGAATAATAGTTCTCCTCGGTGGACGGTTTTATGTCTATATTACAAGAATTATTATATGAACATGGATATACTTAAAACCATTTTGGTTTATAGGTTTACTTAATATGAATATGGTTGTCCGCAATAATCGTGAACCCGCAATTGAAAGTTGAAGTGATAAATAAGGATTTGGACAAAAAACGTCGAATGTGTATTTTTGCGCGGTGGTCAGTTTCAATAGTGTGTATCTATTAATAATAGATATTTTGTTATACCTGCTCATAATACGAGGATGTATTTCTTAGTAATTTCATTTATTTTTCAAAGTATATAATATACACCAGTTAATCTCGCGTTTAAATGTATAATAAGGGATCGGCCCGTATATATATTCTAAAATAAAATGATTATCGGTACTAAGTGTTTTTTTTTTTTTGCAGAAAATTCAAAAACGTTGCTTGATATGGGAAAAACGCAGCTGAAATGGAAATTTAAAATCATTTGTACAGACCACACTATAAAATAGTATATTATACAGGGACTCGATTACATCTCATCACACATTTATGCGAGGGTAGAACATGCCGTACGGTCAAACGCGAGTATATATGTGTGTGCGTGTATGCGTAATAAGTCTACAGATGCAGGGACGTATATATAGAATTCCTTTTTTAACCCTCCGCGAATGATATATCGTATAAATAGTACCGGTCGCGAAAATTACCAGATTAAGACTGCACCCTCGTCGGCTGGTAAGCATTCCGGCCACCCCGGATTTCTTCCGTTTTTTATTATTTTGGTATTTTTTTTTTTTTTATACACATACCCTCCAAATCCTGCAGCGACCAGACCATTGTTTTTTATTATTTATTTCCCCGGATTTTTATACGTTTTTTTCGTCCCTCGCGCCCGAGGTCGGTGATTGTATGGAAAACAGATGTACCCTATATATTTATTATACATAGACACATATATGTGCAATAAATATATATATATTAATATACGGTCGTGGCGGTGGCGGTGAGCACAGAATATTTTCCCATTGATGACGAAGGAACTCATAAAAAGCAATTCGCGATCCCCCGACCGCCGCGCCCGGTCTTAACTCTTGAACCCCCGAAAACATTCATTGGCCGTCCGCACAAATTACACCAGATTTTTTTTTTTTTTATCATTCTTTCCCTGCTGCTTTTATTTATTAGTATACGGTTTTATTACTTTTTTTTCCCGACCATTTCTTTTACATTCGTCCGTACAAATATTGCGGTCTGTATAATAATATATTATGTACACATAATAATAATATATATATATATAAGTACATTCTACACGCACGAATATAATGTAAATATAGGAAACGTGAACGGCGTACGACTAAATATTATATTATGTATGTACAACAACTACTTGCGCTGTTTACTATTCGTCCGCTGCTTCGATTTTCGTTATTTCGCATGTACCTAACCGAGTTTCACGCACTCTTTATAGATACTAGCGCTAAAACGTAGATATTTATAGTTATCTACAGCGGCTATAACAGTAATAAACGCATTAAAACGTTAAATTATTGAAATCGATGTGCCCGATAAGTGCATCTTCGGTTTTCATCCTCACAAAATTGCCACTTGCAGCAGTCATCGCGTATCGTCTGTTAACTCGCAACCTCCTATAATATGCGCGTTCCGCGCTTACGTATAGAAGTATACATACCCGACTCACTGCAAGAAGAATTATATACTATTGTCATGTGTTAGGACTTTGATTTTACGATTTCTAGTCAAAAGTAAACATTTTAAGTGACTATAATTATTATATAGTTTTTTACTTTTTTCCGTATTGTAAAAATATTATGTCATTCTTATAACCTCCAGAAAATTAATAATGACAATAACGAATAATCGTACAATAATGACGTATACACACAATTACAATAATATTAACCGCGATGGTTCGACGGGTAACATTAAAATGGTTACATAACAGACGTAATAGAGTTTACGCGAACATCATTGATAAAAATAAAAAATACTATGCCTATACAAAACAACAACAATACGATAATCCAAATTACTCGTTTCTTTTTAAATTACCCCACGTGGCCGCAGTATCTGATGCACACACACACATATATATGTTATACATACATACTATATGCATAAATGTAGTTTATATATATTCTGTAATATATCGTGTTCCCATAGAAATTGTGACCAATCCCATTCAGGATTTGACCCACTGAGATGAGGTGGATGTGAGCAGAACAAACCTCGATGGCACAATACAACAATCAACAATGCAGCGGCAGTGTTGTATTGTCGTACAATAACACCTGTTTTGCCGGGAATCGTTCGTTTTAAAATTTTTAAAGCGACGCACCCCCCTCTTCCCGCGATCGCCGCCCGCCGTTCGAAAACGGTCAAACCAAACAACATTACGGCAGTCGCCAGGGATTATGTAATATATAATATATTTGTATATTATTATTATTATTATTATTGTCGTTATTTTTTTGGTACAATAGTAATATTTTTTTTACACCATCAATTATTCGACAGACAAGCGCAATAAAATGTGTAATATATTTTAAGACGGTATGCGCTTATTATAATACGACCTGTGTGTGCGTTATTTATTTATTTGATTTTTTTTTTTTTTATGAGATAAATGATAAATATAACAATGTGAAAATCTCGATCGGATATATAAATTATTAAATTATTTATAATTTTCGAACGCCTGCAGAGATGCGTATTATTTTCTGTCGTTCTGCCGATATTTTCACACGATTCACTGTCAAATAGTTTGAGGTGTGATTATATATAGAAACAAAATTCACACTGAAATCGAAGGTCACTGTACGAAATATTAATAAACACGAAGAGTGTTTTGTGCAGGGTGGCTGAAAAAACTTGGTAGCTTTCAATAATTGAAGCGTGTCTCGCCTATATTATATCCTTGGGCTTTAATTCCAAGTCACCGGATTGCTTGTATTGTTCCGTGGGCGTGTTTTCCTCTTATTTCTCCCCCTTTTTATATTATTTTGTTGAAAAAAAAAAAGTTTTGACGTGAAATCTGAAACATTTAAAACTCGATTTTTCTACTTCTTTATTATTATTATTATTTTTCACCGCCAGAGAATAAAACAACTACCCAAATCACTCGAAACAAAGGGGCCCAAATGATTGGGTAGGTATTTCAATTTGTCAAATTGGTCACCCGGAGCAGGTATATATTGTATATAATCACTATAATCGAATGATGTATGACGCCACTTTGTTACCCAAGTCCTTGTGGTCACGGTGAGTCGCCAAATAATATTATATAGTGTTAATGATATTATTGTTTCATATTCTAAAACACTTTTGTAAAATATAAAAATATGGAGCGCAATATGCGATCAAAAACTGTCACTGCTGCGAATATCGGAAAATTCACGGTTTATTGATTTACGTTGCTTTTTATTTTCGGTTATGGTTTAAGCATAATATAACATTATAACCATGGCTGCGAATATATAATAATGCATTAGAAAAACAATACAATAGCCATCTACCTACTTTTTCACTTAAAAATTGAGAATTAGCTGGTAACTAAGCACAAAAAACTCTAAAATTATCTAAAAAAGAGCAAAATAAACTTAATAAAATTTACAATTATGCACCTATAAATTATATAATCTATAAAATGGATTACAAATTAGCGTTGAAAGTTATATAGGTAATAGAACCAGTCAATTTATATTAATTGTTTATATACATAAACAAATTTGAATTTGATATGAATATAAAATAAAAACATATTATGTACAGCTTATCAATAAAGATACTTTTTTCGAAGAATTTATGCAACATACACATTTTATATTGTTATTATAAAATTAAAACATTATACATTTATACAGGTTCAGAATTTAGTCATTCTTTAGTTTTTGGCTATCTGACACTCACACTAGAGCGTAAATGATAAAAAAAAGTTATATAAAGGCAATACCTAGTGGCTAGTTGCACAAATAAAAAAATAATCTGAATTTATATAGAACAATGATTTGTCGAAACAATTTTGTACTTCATTTGTTGTTAATTAATATGAAAAATCATAATATATTAATATCCACAATTGTTATCATAATTTAATAACTCGAAAGTAAATTGTTTGAAAAAAAAAAAAATAACACGAACTCGTGAACAAAGAGTGTTTTTCAGTAATCATTGGCATTCTCGACAATTTCCAGTCTTGTATTCGACATTTTTAACATAATAATATGAATCAATTGTATTATTTCAATAACAAACTGTTGACTACAAACACACAACGAGGGACAGGTATCATAATGGATACTATCATACCGCTGATTAGATTATGTTTGATTATTTTTATATTATTTTATATTATTATAAAAAATTTATGAAACCAAGTATCGTAACTTATAATTACTGTGCATTTGCATTTGTCAATTATCGCAATATTGTTGACGTCCAACTTTTAAAATGCACACAAATTTTTTTCAAACGTTAACGTGTACTGCAGGACGTTTGATTAATATGAATTGTTACAATATTATTATTCATTACAATGTTGCCGGGTGTGCGAAAAACTCTTTCGTGACATTTTCGCGAAAAACTATACACATCAGGTGACGCATATTTTTGTATACAAAAATTCAACATTATATATAATATATATATATACTATGCAGGTGTAGTGCTAACTACCAACAAATAATATTATTAACTATATTTATGTTTACGGTTAACAATTCTATCTCTGCGGTGATGTCCGGTTTCGGAATAGGTACGCGGTTGTTTTAAATATCGTGCGGAAGTATGCTCCGCGGACCGAGGAGATTTCGATCTGCGTGCCGCAGCGGCGTGGCGGTGCGACGGCGGCAGCGGCGGCGGGTCACAGCAGGAGAGGAAGTAATCAGGAACGCGGAGTGTACAAAAACGCAATTACCTCGGTTGTGTTTTGGGATCCGTTTTAAAGAACAAAGACCATCAGCTGTATAATATATAGTGCCTACGGGTGTATAAGCGGAATTTCTTGCAATACAAATTAATTATTATATTATTATTATCAGTGTATATATATAGAGGTGCGCTTGACGAACTCTGCGCAGAAACAATAATATTGTATAATTCATTTATATTATAATTTATATTTATTGCACAGTGTTTAATACGTGTGTGTGTGATAGATAAGAGATGGTTGAGATAAGTAACTGATCGATTCGTATGTACGCATGACCTGCGTGTCCGTATTTATTTTGTCACGAGGGCTGGAACCCTGTAAAATCAGTGTTAAAAATAAGTTGTGAGTGTAAATCCCATCACTCCCTCTTATACACTTTAATGAAAAAGCTTTTCACTTAGCACACTAACAATAACGTACCATACGTAGTCTATATACGTATCGGTTTAAACAACCGAGGAGGAGAGAGGGGATATTTTCTTATATCTTTTACTATTTTCGTTCGGCTTTTTTTTTTTTTTTTTAAGACGAGATAACGATAATTGTCTGGTACTAGAAGGAATATCGAAAATAAAAGGATGACGTTTTATGTATGTCGCAATAAGATGTGCTAATGCGACGATAAAAAGCGTTTGGACTTATGAGGTCGTGATGCAATGTGTAGCTTTTTACGTGCATTTACTTAGAAGCGTTTACCATAAGTCAAAGATTTATAGATTGAAGTAACTTTAACTCAGAAAAGGCCTTCAAAGTTAAATTCCATATAGCCAATTCATTGAAGGACAAACCAATTGTTTAAAATTATTATTCTGTTTTCTAGAGAGTTTTTAGTACGAAGAAGTTTTATTGGTAGGTACCTATGTGGTCAGGGACTTGTATGCTTTTAAACGGGTATTTAAAGATAATAAATATTGGTTAATGGCTGTTTGGGGTTTTGCCTTTTGCTAAAACTTTAAGGTGAAACATAAAATGATGATTGTAATACTAATCTATTTTACATAGTAATTACATTTCGCATACCGAAAATTGTAATAACTTCGATTGTAAACTATAATATAACTTTGAATTCATATAAATTATTAAACAAAAATAGGTGTAAAAGTTATGTTAAATATAGTTAAACTTTATAATCTATAATATTATAATAAATTACATTAAATAATAAACAGATAATAATAATAGTTATTAAAAAGTGCTAAAACAGATATTTCTGATTTTTCCTAGAATTATATAAAATGCAGTATCGTGATGTCTATTGAATTCTCTACTTCCCTAATAATGTACCCTTTTAGAAACTCTTTAACGAAATTTATATTATAAAAAATATTGTTAATATCGACAAAATTATAAAAAATAATCACGTAAGTATATTTATTTAATTTATTAATCAAACTTTTTTGATCAATGAAAACTTAACAAAAAAAAAAAAAAAAATAACATTGAGATAGGTAGGTACAGGCGGTATAGCATATTGTCAGCAGTACACAATAAACAACTACGGTTTTACAAAGAAATTATCAATTAAAAACAACTACATTCTTAGCAAAGTTTTTTAATAAGAATAAAAACTATCTAACTAATTATAATAGGTTCGATTTTTTTTTTTTTTTAATTAAAGAAAAGTCTTCAGAAAAAACCAACGATTATCAATATGCATGTGACATAACATGTATTGTTGAAATTCCTTGTGCAGTATCATTTTATTTTTCCTAGGAATAAAATTATGAACACAATTTAAACATGGTCAAACTTAAAAATTTTCAAAATCAAAACTAACGAACCCGGTATTGTTGTTTAAAAGCTTGACAAATAACGTTATTTTTATTTTTTTTTTTTTTTTAAAGAAGAAAAACATACATTTTAAGATGCAATTAACATTAAAAACGCAAATGGCAAACGCATTAAAAAAATATTGTATTCAGTAGCTGTACTGAAATGTATTAACTAGCTGTCATTGTGATGAAGGTTACCTGCGCGTTGATCATCCGTTAAGAAACTTAATCGTTTCGTAGGTATTTTAAATATTAAATTATTAATAATATCGTAGCGATTATTTAAAAAAAAAAAGTTATGGGTAGACAATTTACTGTACAATTTGATATTTTTTACTTAAACTTTTATTTCAAATCAACGTATAATTTTTATTCTGTGTTGTGTATTTTAATTGTATTGTAAAATTTGTTCTTAGTTAATAATAATTATCTACACAAACTACAAAGATAATATAACTAGCTTTACGCATTAGACGAACTAATACAATGCGTACCTGGGCACTTAAATTTAAAATGACAACTAATTTTGTATTCATTATTTAAATAGGTACATATTATATATTATAGTGTATGAGTAGTGATAGGAAAATAATATTTAAATAGGTAATAGGTATGTAATTCTAAACATAAATAGTTTTCTCCGCACGATAAATCGTACATAATATAATAATTATCATTTATCTTATATATTACAGTAAATATTACAGTGTATGTGTAATATGAGATAAAAGATTTATTTAATACATTTTTCGTTCACTGATACTTTGAAAACGGTTAAGAAAATATTAGTTTATCCTCTCGGGAAAGATACGAAATAATTCAATGCACCGACTGAACTTGAATAGACCTATACACACAAGCCCCCGAGGAGGCTTTAGGGGTTTAAATCTACCCGGATTTATTTTGCAATCTTGAACGAATGTTCGATGCGGTTAGGCGTTTTAGAAATAATACTGTATAGAGGTGTACATAGAATATAATATATAGAAGAAAAAAAATTATAGAATTGGTACAAACCGCATGATGATTCTACTTAAACCAAATATTTATTTTAGCCGCTATAATAATATAATATATATTATGATATTTGGGTATGATATATTTAATGCATATTATCATAGACTGCATATTGTGTTCGTTAAACCCGATGTGTATTTACTTTTAACGGCGACAAACACAATAAGAAATAAACGATCTGAACAGGTATTTTAATTGTATTTGTGTTATAGGTACCTACAAAATAATTTGGGAAGCGATGTAAATATATTATGATGATATCGATATCGCACTGTTTCTTTTTTTGCATTGTCACAGAACGAAATTTATCAGCAACGTAAATAATATTCATTGCATTATTTTCTATAAATACGTTATTGATGTAACGTCGAAAATAAAAATAATAATGTATAAAATTGAAACGAAAAAAATGTAACCATAATTTAGATTTTAGTATTTTGTTGTCTTTTCATTTATATTTACAATATATTACATATTAATTATGTTTACATTAAGAATTAAACACAATCACCAATATAAGATTTAATAATTATAATGTTATAATAAAATACAATATAATACGATATGATATGATTATAGTAACAACGTAATACAGCATAATTGGTACAGTTTAAACACATTATAGCTAGCATACACCCGTATTTAACAGAAAAAGATAATATTATGCGACTTGACAATATTATTAATATATTATTTTCCGTGTATCTCCAATGTCGGAACACCAGACGATGGCAGATATTATAATATAGTATCCTTTTTGCGTGGTTAATGGCAAGAAAAGTAATTATCAAAGTGTTCTTTATAGGTTATTCATTTTTTTTTTTTGCTCTTCGGAACTCGAATCCGAAATCTTCGATCCTTGCCGCAGTACGTTCAAAATTGAGTCTCTGGCCTCTGATGCTTACCTCCCTCACCGCCTCTTTTAAAATGGGTCAACTTTAATAATTTCGAAGTCTGCGTTTTCGCCCTATTATTCCGTTTATTTTGACGACTACCTTCGTGTATGCCGTACGGTTATTATATTGATACGACGCGTGCGGCTTTATTTGCTCTGACAAAAGACGTTTTATTTGCGATCGGTATTATTCCGTTTCAGTTCATATTATAATAATATACGCTTATGTAATATGTTTAGGTATATTATATATTATATAAAATACTATTTTCGTCCCGATCTGAAATCCCATCGTAAGAAAAACTGCAGCCACATATAGGTGTACATGGCATACATATATAAATAGGCGACTATATACATAGTATATATTATAAACAATATATATAATATATAATTACAGGCGGAAAAACGATGACGTGTAATAATATGATTATGATGTTGTTATTATTTGTCACGAAATAAACACACGACGAAACGGCGTTCGCCGTGGCGTTATGTATATTAATAATAATATTAAATACTATAATAATATAATATTATTATGATGAAAATCTGAACTCCGCCGGTCTGTGACGTAGTTAGCGCGTACCGTTTTCGCGGGGGAGGCGGCGTTTCGGTAGCTATATGGCGGCGGTAGTAGGTACCTTTCTGCCGAATGATTAATCGCACGAAACACAACGTCGGCCAACTGCGAAAACGTCGCGCCCCGGTCGTCCGGAGCGCGTTTACGATTAGATTCTGTCGGGGGGCCGCTGCCGTCGACGCAGCCCGCCCGTCCCGCGGTCGTGTACATAATAAATCACGCGACACTCTGCTGCTCAGCTCGCCGTGTACAAGTATTATATGTATATATATATATCGTATCGTACCGTATTGTATATTGTACGCGGTATAGAGGGATACGACGGCACGCAGGTCGACTGCGGGTTAGAGACAGCGGCGACGTGTGAGATTAAAACGAACATTATAATATTTTATATAATAATTTTATCACGATGTAAACCCCCCCCCCCGAGTCAGGGCTGGGCAGTTCATATGTACGAGAAGACCGAGATTACGTATTATTATTATTGTATAATTATTATAGACGCGCTAAATAATACATATTAGTCGATATTGCATGCCGTACACAACTATCATCGAAATATAAGTCTGGTCGCGGTCTCGTCACTGACCGTGTAAAAATTAGAGGGACTATATATATACGCGGGTGTGTGTGTGTGTGCGAGGGTGGGAGCTCGCGTGTGCACCAGCCCAGGGAACGTTCATTAGCGGCTATTCAACCGCTCTTAACGCGTCCGGAGCGTCCGACCCCGTCACCGTCAATTTATACGACGACGATGTGACCGTCTGCGTGTGCATACGTGTACCACACACACGCACACACTCCTGCCGCCTCCCCGTCACGCGTGTATACACACATACATGTATGTATGGTTTTTCGGGGATGATGTGGTGTCGCGAGTCGAACGACTTTTGTAAGCGCATTATCATATTATTATTATTATTACGACGTTACGCGATAAATTATTACACGATAGTACGACCGCCGCCGTCGACGGTCTGGCACCTATAATAGACGCGTACCTGGCCTACCCGTATCACACGTCCTTTGGGGGGGGGGGGGGTCGTAGTTTGAAAATCTGTGAGAGTAGTCGCTGTATTTAACGTGTATACTAGCTGCAGATACTGACACGAATTTGAGCGTATTAAACATCTGCCCGGCAAACGCATATTACTAGAGACCGACTTTTGGGGATGAGACTGTTGACATTGTAATATCGCGAAACGGCACCGGTCTGTATAGAATCGATTTTTGCGCCGCGAATAGACGAATTATTAGCCCAATCTTTTTCCCGCAGCGATTAACATAATATACTATTTTGTCGTGATATCCAATTAAATATTATTATAGCGCGTATTGTGTTTTTATTATTATACTTGCACAAAAGTCAATAACCGGATAGCGTGTTTTGGTCTGACCGATTCATTGTTATTATTCGTATACGAATTTTTGAAATTTTGGATTTTCTAGAATTTTTTCGTTAGGTGAGGTAAAGGGTTCTGGCTTGGTTCGGGTGCCTTGAGCATCGTATTAAAATATAACGGTGACCCTTATTATTATTTATTATTTTTATACTTCACGCATTAATATATAATATATATATATATATATGTTTTCAACAACGTTATATATTATACGCGCGTTTTATGTAGGTACATGTATACACTATATTTCCGTTGTACATAATTTCCGCATTCGTCGAGGCATAAATCATAATAATATAATACATAGCGCGTACTTTCGACCCTACTACACTCACTGCTGTACATACTATATAATATATATATATATATATAGCGATCGTGTATATAAGTACTTTAGCGGATTTTCATATTTTGTCTCATATAATATGTGTTTATACGCTATACCGGAACGCAGTATTTCACGTCATTGTGTGCAACAACTGCAGCGACATATATCACGGTTGTTATATATCATCGATTTTAATGATTGATACTATTATAATATAACACTAACACGAGCTGTTGGACAGAACATAGTTATGAAACTGATTTTTGTTCGCCTTAATTTTATTTTACCCGACCTGTGGTATTTATCGAACGCTGAGTTAGAGGTTTGAAATGTAGGTGGACATTTTTAGCTATAGTTTTTTTCCAGTCTTCGTAACTGTGCTAAAGGTTTCAACTTGAATCATCCTGGAATCACCCTCCGTTACACTATAGTGTTTGATTCATATCAAATCATATAAACTTTGGCATAAGACTGAGTCGTTATATTTATGTATAAACGATCACCAAAGTATAATGTCCGTTCAAGTGGGTTTTTAATGTTTTTATCTAGAGAAATTTAAAAAAAAAGTCACACATTATACTGAGATCAGTCAAACGATGTGGCTGAGAAAATACAGGAATCTCTTTTTTTTGCGTAAAAACCGAAGATGGCGAAGATGTCTGTATGGCAGAGAACGTCGGAGCAATGTCTATTCTGACGCAAATCACCCTTATTTCTTTTTTATCTTTTTATTTTTCTGTCACACATCGTATAAATACGAATACATCATGTATTAGTAATCCCCGATAATCCCGTGCGAGATATATAAAAATGAGTACCGTAATACTAAATACTAGATACTTGTCTTTGGAGTGTCGCTATATATAAATTTTATGGATAATCAATACTTAAAATATTTCTCTAACTAACTACTATAGATACTCGATCAACACTGAATATATTAAAACAAATTGCAAGTATGATATTGATTGGTGATTTATTATTAAAATAAAATTTAAATCGGTTCATCACCCGAATATAATGTCATATTACCTATATAATATTATAATAATCAGGTTCTTAAAACGATTTCAAAGTTAATGTTAATAATATATTGCAAGACTTAGGAACTTTTATAAGTCATAAGTCGTAAGCATAATCTAATAAAATATTAATAAATAAAATTCTAACCTTTTGAAAAAAAAAAAAACAATAATAATTTAAAAAAGGATAAAATAATAATGGTTTTAAATAAAATTTAATAAAAATGTAATAGTATAGTAGTAATAGTAGTAGGTATAATAATATAAAAGACCCATTTTTTTCTATTATATTATATTGTTAAGTTTTATTAAATACTATAACCATGATAGATAAAAATGATTAAAAAAGTTATATTCATAGTATAATTTACAATCAATTAAATAATAATCTTACATTTTAAAAGTTGTACAATACTAAAAACAAAATAAAATTGTTAAAAAATAAAAATTAAAGTTCAGTCCTAAGTATTTTATTATTATGTAGAGTATCATTGCTTGTTAAAATTATATTTTGAAATAATCCATACATAATATGTATAAACATTACCTAAACATTGTTTCGATAAATGACACTCAACATTTTACAGAAGACTAGAAGAGCATCACGATCAG
>VUJU01001723.1:0-50037 GCA_009835225.1 Aphis craccivora
GGTGAAGCTTACATAGAATTATATTTATATGTTATAATAAATGACGTTATATCGGAAAATAACATTATTTTCTACAAATGAGGGAATTCTTGTTATTTTCTTGTGAATAAAGTTGTTAATGATTGTATATCAATTCATGTCAGGTGGCACTGCTGGGAGCCTTCCTATTCTGTACATAAATGTTACTGTAAAATAGTCACCACACTTACTTATTATAGTTCGTTGGTATAGATTTTAAATTAAAATTATTTTAGAAAAAAAATGATCGTATGAAATAAGAAACGTTGATAATAATTAAAGATAGATATTAAGGTTTACGGTTATATTGCTTGTTTTCCATTCAAAGTGTTAATAAAGGTAATGTTAGTCACAAGGGTGAAAATTTGAATAATGGTAAATTTTTACGAAAGTAAAAATGCAAGTTTTGTTGTTAAATTTTTCTTTTTAAATAGGTAGTAACAGTATACATAGTATAATATAAATATATGTATGATACGAAAATACCGTTTTTTAAAGACTTAAAATTATGTAACAAAATGTTTTCAAAAACTTTAATAGTTTTGAAATAATAAGCGCACGAGACACTTTAAATGGATCAACGACCCCTTGTCGTTGAATATGTGTAGTTAATAAGTAAGCAGGCTGTATTTAAAACATCGATTAAAAAGATACATATTGATGATAACATTTGGTCGATGTTGTTATAAAGTGTGGTATCTGTATTTAAATCATACGACTAAAATAATAGTAAATCCAATCGTATAAACTAGCGTTTCTTAAACTTTTTTATGTTTACTTAAATCGTGGAATCCCTACGTGTTTTTTTTTTTTTTGATTTTTTCTACTTATATTAAGCTTTCAACCATAAGTTATTACAGCTCGATAATTAGAACTCCTACTTTGTTTCAATAGTTGTAAAGCTTAAAATACATTTTTTCCCACTAGTCGCTACTAGTGTTTAGTTAGATTTTTTTTTATTGAATATTTTGAAAAAAAAGCATTTTAGTTTTGCCGAACCCTGAAGTGATCTTCGCGGAACACAGTTTCAAAAACGCTGGTATAAACAATAATTGTTGTGATTTTGACATGTCGTAATAATTTTCTGAGAACCCACCTCTATATAATACTATTATAAACTCGTCGTCGTTCTAAACAGTAAACCGACGTTAACCTACATCCAATAACGCTGAAACGTGTACATCAAACCTAACGTCGTTCTCGTCTCGTTTCAGATACCCTACTGCACCGCCGTCATCGCCTTAGGGCGACCACCGTACGGCGGCGGCGCCGCGGCCGTCATGAAGTTGGACGGCAACATGAACGTGATGTCGCGGAGCAACACGTGGCCCGTGGTGGTGGTCCGCCTGGAACACGACGGCGGCGTGCACGTGACCGACAACGGTCCGTCCGACGACGGAGGGCCGTGCACGGCCGTCACGGACGACATGACCGGCTTGTTCGGCGGTGTCGGCAGCGGCGGCGGCGGCGGCGGCGTCGGCGACGTGGACGTCAACGGCGTCGGCGGCGGCGGCGACGGGACGGCGGCCGACACGTGTCCGCTGGCGCCGCTGTCCGCCCGCAAGCGGGCCACGCTGCAGCGGCACTACTACCCGGAGGGCGGATGGGGCTGGGTGATCGTGGCCACCGCGGTCGCCGTCCACCTGCTCAATCACGGGCTGCAGCTGTCTGCGGCCGTCATGCTGAGACCCGCGGCCGCGAAACACGGACAGCCGGTCGTCAATACAGGTCAGTGTGCTGCAGCGAATAACGTTTTGTGCCGTAGGTAGTCAATAATTATAAGAGGCTTGTAGTTTCAAAACCAGCCAAAAGTACATTTTTTGAAAATCAAGTTGTGCTTGATAGTTATTTATGTGACGGAGATTTAAT
This sequence comes from Aphis craccivora, assembly GCA_009835225.1. Taxonomy (NCBI): domain Eukaryota; kingdom Metazoa; phylum Arthropoda; class Insecta; order Hemiptera; family Aphididae; genus Aphis; species Aphis craccivora. The sequence continues at coordinate 1,888 of VUJU01001723.1, forward strand.
GGAGAGCGGTGGGGACGCGCCGACGACGGTGTACTCGTTTGCCACTGCAGTCTGTTTGAAATTTCCGTGGCAAAATCGGTTTTGGAATAGACGTTTTTTGACATTTTTTCGCTCCACTCTTAGGAGTGGGTACATCACACTAGAGTTTACGTCGTTAACAATAATATTCAAATATTATGTCTTTGTCGTTCACTACGAATATTACGCAGTAACGATATCTTACATGTTTATAATAATATGCTTTGATGAGTGACCACGTCTTTTGTATTATTTATTTAATAATAAGTTTTACAGCTAAAATAAACGATTCCTATTATTAGTTGGATGTGTTTTCAAAATGACTTGATTACTTATAATTTGTATAAAACAAATCTATGTTAGACACGATTCTTGTTTATAGCAGAAATCACTTATTAATATATAAAACTATAATACTCACAGACAAAACTGTCTTAAAAATAATCAACGTTTTTTAGAACATTTTGTACACGTCACGTGGACTAAGGCTAAGCTGTTTATAGACATATTTAATGGCTTAGATAATATGTATTGTTATTATAATATTATAGGAAGGTTTATTGGTAAATTTGTCAGTAGAAAGTTTGAAAGTATTGATTATAAAAAAAATAATAAAAACCAAAGTTGTATTTTGTCATTTTGAGCATTTGAAGGATAGATTGTTGAAAAAAGGGACATTCATATTATACAAGAATGTTTTTTTTTTTATGATGAATTTAAATTCAGACCGACCACAGGCATATTATTTAGCGATTACGCAGGTACAGTTCGTTTCGAGTTGTTATACATTGTATATAATAAAGTAATCCGACCCTTAATGTTTTACGTTTCGACTGTTTTGTAAAAAACGTGTTTAGTCTGAAAATTAAAATAAACTGGCCCAAAAGTTTTTAAATGCGCTACAAGAATTGGCGGTTCTCTAGAGTGGTGGAGTCGTAATTGAAACCCGTGTAACCGTGTACCTGACTTCCACTGTACAGGACACAGGTATATACGTATTATATCAACCCAACGTAATAATTCCGTAACGGCCATGTCATAACGAAACATGTACGCTTTTTAATCACGTCAACCCATAATACTTTATTCACGCGTCAAACCAGTGAATAGTTTTCGAGGAAAGTGTCCGTCTCCTTTAAGGTTTTTCGTAATTAAAAAATTAGATTTCCGTAATTTCCGCTGAAATAAGCCGTGTAATATTACTACCTATAATTGGTCTTGTTTGACGTATTGCATTGGGTTTTATGATAACTTATTGCTCTCATAAGTATCCACGTAAACTATTCCATATTTTTGTCGAATTTTTGTACACAATATAATATTATACTTTCAATAAGTCCACTATAGCATTTATTAAAATGTGTAGCAGGTAAATGATACAATATTTTTTTATTTCAAAAAACGAATATCGATGTTTTATCATTTGTAATGTTACATTTGAATTATATTTTATTTGAAATGCTTACATATTTTTTTACACATTGCCTATATGATTTGTTTTATTTAAATTTAACATGGTCATTATTATAGTATGTTATAAGCTTATAATTAAATGGCTCTTTTTGTATAATAATATGTAAAAGTATGTCCTCAAAATTACTATTGCTATACATTACTATACAAATATTTATAACATACTCACAGTTGGGCTCAGTACAGTACTAAAGTACATACAAATTATATCTACTTATTAACTGATAGTGATACACAACGAACATAATGATAAATTAATAAAAGTTTTACATAAAAATGAATTTTGAGTCAACTTAGATTAGACGTTTTGACCTGATCGAGTCGTTATTCAAAAATTCAAAAATCCAAAATGTCTTAACGAGTTGGCTGTTGTTAGTATTCTATAAATTAGAGCAAAATGACTGTTGAATTGGTTTTAAATTATATTAAGTTAATAATGTATTGTACTAGAGAAATATATATTTTTTATGCACAATTATGTAGTTTGTTATATTAATAATACATATTATATAATAATCAATCATTGAAATACTTACTACATGACTTAAGTCTTCATATGGTACTTTATTTTTGATATTCAAGTATAATTTTATGAAATATTTATGTCTGTATTAATGGTTAAAATATCATGGCCGTCACCCTCAAATTGGTTTCGACAAAATATACAATTTTATATAAATTTTTTTATACATTAACTAAGTATTGTAACCCAAAAATAGATTTTTATGACATAATAATTATTCTATTCTCTTTATTTGAATGTCGTGAGCCAACGGTTGTTATGATAAGAATTCTTATTCTTATTATTGTCATTTAATCAAACTTGTTGTTTATATCACATTTTGAAACTTTTAATAAACAAAAACTTGTTACAACAGGTTTGAAATAATATTTTTAAGGAGTTAATAAAAATATGAGTAGGTAGTTATAACATATTAAGATTATAATTACATATTTAAGATTAGATATTAAGAGTTAAAATTTTAGACATTTGGCCAACCACTTAATAGTATGTATAAACTTGAATTCATTAGAGAATACGGTTACAACGAAAATGTCAGTCACGGAGTAACCTATGTATGCATCATTCCCGTAAGGGTACAATATTAAAATACAGTTCAGATGACATGTTAAGGGTGAAAACTGTGTGTGGTATGTCCACCATTAAACCACATTTTCGGGAAATAATCAAAATATTTGTAGGCAGTAAATTAACTCGAATAAGTTTTCTATTAATACTAACTAACAAATTAAACGGAATAAGGCTAAAAACACATTGAAGAATATTAAAATGATTAATTTGTAAATATATCATAGCAAAAAAAAAATGTAAAAAAAACACAAACCATTTAAGTAGTATAATAAATGAATCACATAAAAATAAATATTTTAACTAATTGTTAAAATACACGTACTTATAAGTTATATTATTTTAGTTTATAATTAACATTATCACAAAATAAAAATTTAATTGTATCAGTTGATGTGATTGTATATACACCAAAAATAGTACTAATGTTTTACAATTTTAAAAATTTCAATGAATATCAAGTAAGTATATGTTTTTATGTAATATTATTACACATAAATAATACAACTTTTTCTAATATTATTTTTGATGTATAATAAAAATATAAAAACATTATATCGAGTTATTAGTTTGTTGTTGATTTACGGATCAGAAATGCAGATAAATCATTATGTTATTTTTAAATATTCAAAAATTTTTTTTTTTAAACCACCCTGTTATCAACCAATAATTACACTCTCGTGATCACATCAATTACATTATATTGTGTTGTCCTCGAATCCATCAAATGTTTTTTTTTTTGCGTTCAATTGCAAATAATATTCTGTTTTATATTATTATATTCTAAAAAATTATACATTTTCCTATCACGACATAAACTGAGAATGAAAATGAGATCCTAACATTTTGTGAAAAATTCGAGAGGTGAATAATTCAAACATATGCGGTGGGCGCACAATCCTTTAAACCTATGAAGGTCATTTTCGAGGGGGCGGTAGTAGAATGTGTGCCTTTTACTACCGGATGTGACGAGCGTCGTCGGAAATGCACTGACCGGAATCGGCGACAATACCCGGAAGACGCATGCACCGCTCGACAAAATGGGATGACCGTGAAGTCGCAGAAGGCTATCTATGTCGTGCATTTTATAACGTCTGTATATAATAATATTCGAATCGGAACAAGGAAACTATAACACATATAAATAGGGTTAAATAAAAATTTTCTTTTCAGGCAATTTAAGATAAACTGTATTCTTTTATTTTACACTACATTAAATTTATAGCTTTCATTCTAAAATCTATCGATGATTTTGGTATATGTATATCAATATTCGAAATGTGAACATCGTAATATTACTGTGATGGGATATGGTTGTCGCTAAAAAAAAAAAGATTTTTTCATAAACGTTAAACGTGTAGTGTCTAACTTTATAATTACATCATATATTCCAAAGAATATTAAAGTATATATATTTTTGAACTTCAAAATTGACCCAAATTATTAGATTTTTGATCTTTATATTATTTGCGTGTTATTATTATATGTGTAATGTGTATATTGGGTATAATATATTGTTAGGCATCAGTACATTGTTGTGTGCACGTGTCGCAGTCGTCATAAACAGTCACGATCGAGGCATTATCATATTACTTATTTACTTTTATATCCTGCTCGTTAATGTGTATACCGGATGTTCTATAAAGAATGCACATTTTTTTTATCCTTTAATATTATTAATACATTTTTATGCGTAAGATTAAAGGTCCGAATTCGAATAAATATATTATTAATTTATAAAATAGTTAACTAAATGAATCACTTTTTACATAATGTATATGTATTATGTATGTTGATAACTGCTAAAATCTAGACACCACGATTCTCGAAGATTTCAGTGTATCAGTGTACTTTTGGTTTAGACGATGTTCATAATATATACCTATGAATTCCGGGATAAAATATTTTGATATGTAAATGTATACAACGTATTCAGTATTGTACATATAATTTATAATTTATCCTCTTGTTAACTTTTTTTTTTTGTACTGAAAACGATGTATTATATGTGTTAGGATTTCGTTTTAGTTTTTCCGATCGTTATTTATTGTCGATTTCCAGTTTTGTCGAAATCGAAACCTTTTTTTTTTTTTGAGTACAGCTAACTTGTCTCCTATAAAGTTTTTTGGACACAAGTGCACAGCACAACCACCCTTGTCGTAAATCTGTCAGAAAACCATACATGAAATACATAATACAGTATAAGTACTACACATTACACAAGATACAAAATGTACTTTACATTATAATATATATTAATTAATTAAGTATACATATTATAATATATATCAAATATGCTTTAAAAATTACCTAAATATTTAATTAAAATATGTTCTGAAAATTTTTACATTTTTGTATTTATGAAACTAGTATTATATAAAAACATTTTTTTTTTTTTTGAAACAGGGTCATTTATTTGTTTTTTTTTTTTTTTGTTTATTTAAGAACTATTAACACATGCAACTTTTCAACTCATTTTATTTTGTTTTAAACGAATCAATATGAGTTATAACTAAGTCAATATCAATTATTAATCTACTTTTGAAATAAAACCAGAGATAAATAAATCTTTATATAAAAGTACAATAACTTATTTAAATGTATGTACCTACGATAATGTCTGTAGATTATGGATGTATAAAATAAAAATGCAATATCTAAGTTTAGTATAATATTCATCATAAATATGTTTATTATTATTTACTACTAATGTTCAACATCAGAACTACAGTTATCTATTTATGTCGACTACACTAAACGACGATCGACTATATCTGTATATTTTATATTATCATTTATAATATTTATTTTGTAAATTTAATAATTAATTTCTTATAAATGAATTCCTATAATAATATTTTACTTAGTTGAGATATTTACTTATCATTTTTCCATGATAGTCATTTATTGTACAACTAACACTCATTTTATTATTTTATTATTTTTTTGAGGAAACAACTAAACATTTTTAATTGATAAAAATATTTTTGGCAAACAATATAAACGCAGAGCGAAAATTTAAAAATCTAAAAATATACACATACAATATATACACAATATACAATTGTATTTATAATTTAATATATTATTTTTATGTGACAAATCATAATTTTGTATAAAAAAACTATATTTTGACAAAATAATAAAAAAATGTAATTTCATATAAATACCTTTCCTAATAATGAGAATAAAAGTGATTAATACCGAGTAATATTTGGTTCATTTCTCGACTCGCAGGTCTGATACCAATTTCCAAATTTGATCACTAATTTACTGCATGAAACACTTAAGAACTTAATAACTGATTAATTCTAATTTTTTTATAAATAAGTTGAAATGATTATACTTATAATATAATGCGATTATACATTAATTATATAATACTTAAATTGTTTTTATCTTGTTTTTTCACTAGTTTTCTTTATCATACGTTCCCTTTAAAATTACATCTCATTTAACTGTATTTTTTATATTAACCAGTCATTATAGTTTATTGTTGTATATATCATGCACCTATATGCCCTGCAGTTTACAGCAGATTACCTTATTATATTACCTATAAATTATACGTTGATATGGAAATTTCCTTTCACCATTTTCTAGAAAAAATATTTAAATTTCAATCGACGGTTGTCAAATAAATAACTTTGTTTTTGAAAATATATACACCCTAGATGGTCTTAGATACCGAACGGAACGAAGAAGATATTGCAGGTTTTGAAATAATGTGTATTTATTATTTATACTCTATTTAAAAACAATTTTGGGTTAAATAAAGACATTTACATTTTTTTTTTATTTTGAAAATATGATTTTTAATATGGCAGAACAAAAAAAATTGTCTTTAACATTTACATTTTAGTATCTTGTTTTTTAAATCATTATTATTAAAGCAAACTAAATTATGTTCAACATGTTTTAGATTCTGAGTGGAGCGATGAATATATTGATTTTACAATGATGTATGTGAAAAATTCTAAGTACTTTTCAAAATAATTGGTAAAAATAAAAACCTGTATTCGACAAAATCGATTTTGTTTTTTTTTTTTGCTGTGACTTAAAAACAAATAAAAAAATAGATGATGAACTGTAGATACTTAAAATGTTCATCGAATGTTATATTATTATTATTTATGATGATATTTTCTTACACTGGGTATAATTTTACAAATCATATCACATATTTACATATCACGATCTTATTCATACTATTTTACGATAATTCAGAATTTTTGAGTTATTTATAGATATTTTTTATTTTTCTACAAATATTGATCAAACATTTTCACTGAGACTAAAATCATGAAAATTTGATATAAAGTCCTTCATAAGTTTTTTACCTATAATTAAAAAAAAACTGTGTACCGGGATTTTTTTTTTTTTAGTTTTAAATGAACGTTGAAGATTAAATTTCTACGACATTGAATTAAACCGTAAAATAACTATTTATTTTCAAACAATATTTGGTATTTTGTAGTAATTTAAAAACGAATAACCATACATTTTTCTACACGGAAGACATTTTTAAAATATGTATATTATAATTTTAAATTATTATCTATTTATATTTTATACTATGATTCTATTCATAATGTTTTATGTTTTATGGTACATCATATTTTGTATTAACTGAAAAGTTAATAAAGTCAATAATATATTATAATAATTAAATATAAGTACATATTATAAGAAATGCAGTCTTTCCGGTAACAATTAAATCTTCCTACCGTTATACTAATAGTAAAATAATTACACCACCACCACTGTTCACCTCCACCAATGACCCAAAGTTAACCAACATTTGTGAAGGTTTTGGAAACGTCAAGCCCTTCTCAATGACCGATGAGAAAGTATATATTACTGGATTTTGGGTAACAACTGAGAATATAAAGCTAATTGATGAAAAGAAACTTAGTGAAAGAAAATTGGTGATAATGTGAACGTGTTGTAGAAAAAACTATTACGCATATGGATTACATCAAATCTGAATTATAAAATTGTTAATAATATATACAGATATAATCAAATTAATAAACAAACTGACATTAAAATTATTTGAACAATATTATTTTTATTTAAGTTTTTATGAAATATTATAAAATAGAAAATGCAATTGTGTTGTGTAAAACGATTAATTAAAATTATATTATTGGTTTAAAACTCTGACCATTATATTATCATGTACGATTGGTCAAAATTCGTAGTGCTAAAACTATGCGTTTTACGGTAGGGCGATACTAACTTAAAATTTATTAATTATAAATAATAATATAATATATTTATATCATAAAAAAAAATTAAAGCTTAATGAATAGTTACAAACAACTAAACACAATTAAAGCACAATAAGTAAACTATGGGAGGATTGACAGTGATGGGACGGCGAAGGAGGAAATCTTAGAAGAGCAGCTTATACAAAAGACATGAATTTGGAAAAAAAAAAAAATTAAAAAAACTATTGAGTATTGAAAAGATCATTTGAATACTTCCAAATTCATATTTTATATATATTATAAATTATAACACAAAATCGACCTGTGACGAGGTGAGCACTCATTATTGTACAATGCACTGAGTTTATACATATTTTTTATTGCATTATTATTATGTTATTATTTTGAGGCCACTGGTAAATATTACGAGTTTCACAATATATTTTGTATCTATATTCGTATGTATATAAATATATACTTCGGTGATGGTGAAATTTTATCATGACATGTTTTTGCATTTATAATGAAACAAGGCACGTGCATGAAATACCATATAAATGAATGAAAACCCAAAAGGGATGGTCGGTCATCAAATCTAAGATGGTGTTATTGACACGGACCCTGACCAAAATAATTGACATTCATTAAAGGAGTTGACGTACGGGATATAAGCATGGTGGTTTTATTTGTACAATTTAATTTGAATAGAGAATCGTAAATAATTATTTACCGCACACTTTAATATACCTAACGTAGCAACATCTATACAATAATAATAGTTTACTCACAAACAATTAGAATTGTCATTAAATACAAATAAACATTATTATTATATATTACCATTAGTAATGTTATTTGTGAAAAAAAATAATATTCATTAGTACACAAATATTGTAATTTGTTCGATACGGTTTGAAATCTGTTGTAGTTATCATTTTGTTGAGAAATTGTGAATTTTTATAATATTTTATTGTACATTTTTTGTCCATTTTTTTTAAACTTAACTGAAATTGTTTTGATAATCTTCTTATGATTACTAAAAATATTATTGCGCTTATAGTTGTTTGATGAAGTTAACTGATTATGAGTTAAGATTTAGTTTAGTAGGTACAATTGTCAATTATTACACATTTACACATGTTTAGTAAAACTTTTGTCACAGTCAATTACGATGATTTAAAATAGTATTATTCATCGTTGTATTAGCTTTGAAAGCAATGCTAAAAAATGATTTTAACAAAACTACATTTGCTGACATTTCTTTAACATTTATCGTACGTTTATTGATCGTTCTAATACTTGTATAACGTTCAAAGAAACTACTTATTTAAAAATACCAAAATAACATATGAGCTTGATTTTCGATTTATATATATTCTACATAAAACGTTCTGAAGGACTTCTTTTCTAGAAAATCTGTTTCAATCATATCCATTTAATTATAGTAATAATAAAAATCATCGTAAAGCCAATTCGATACGTTCTTATCACTTCATTGTTAGAATTTAAAACCTAAAAATTTAAATTAATATTTATTAGATTAAGTACCTTAATAAAAGAAAAAATTGGTATGAAATACGTCAAACTATTTCTTAGTTATAGAATCGTGTTATAGTAATATATTTATGATGAAAAATCAATTTTTTATTTTGAATCAAATAAGGCTAGTATATATTTTATTATGTCTTAGTTGAATCAAATCTATTTTCTCTGTTTATATTATTTATAATTGCAGTGTGTTATCTTCACATATAAAAATATTTCTGACAGGTTTAAATTATATTTAATTACTTTAAATCATATAAAACATTTATAAACAGAAGTGGCGTTTAAGCTAGAAATCTAATAATCTAAAAATAAATATTTGATAAATAATTTCATCAAACTACAATTTTGTGAATACACTTATTTTTTTAATATCTTTGTAGTTTATAATATTATTATTTTTTTACTATAAAAGATGTAATTTCGATTAATATTTATATAAATGTTTTTTTTATTCTTATATTTATTTTTGGAACAATGTTAATAAAAAAAAAACTGTTTCGTGTTTTTTCAAGTTTTACACACATTTTTTTATACATGATTTTTTAATATTTATATATTTACAATTATTACTGTATATTTATCAAGCATTTATGTTTAAATAAGCCTTAAGGTGCGGGACAACAAACCCATTTGTATGATAATATTCATGTTATATTTAAAATTATAAACGACAGATATTATGTAGTATAGCCTTAGTAGGTACCTACATTTAAAAAAATTTAATTTAAAAAGTAAAAAAATAACAGTGAATCAGGTAATTTTATTTTTATTCAAATTTCTAGTAAAAACAAAAAAGTTTAAATAATTATTTATAATAATATTAGTTGATTAGAAATTGAATAAATATAAGTTTTAATATCAAATCTAGATTAAATTATTTTTACTTCATTTTGTACGCGTCTTTGGCTTGGGCCAAGGAAATTCAATTAGTTAAGCCTGAACATTTAAGAATATATGTATATTTTTATTTTGAAATATATATTATAGATTTAATTATTTAAGTAGGTACCTATATAGCTATATGAGTAGTAGCTTTACTATCATATTTTAAGAACATATTTCGTGTGTTGCGATCGACTATGAACTTTGACTATTAGACCAAATACCAAGTAGAAAATAATTTCAAGCTCAATCGATTCGATTAGCATATTATAAAATTGTATTGTGTTTAATGCTGATATTGAGGTATACAACATCAATAGTCGGACGTGTTTGTTGGCAGATGAACCACTTTGATTGAGAATCGATGTTAATGCAATTGTTATGTTTCCGTCATTATATGTATAATATAATATATATATACAATGTAATGCGCGTCAAAGGTTCATTTACTTCGGATTACGTTGATGGCATATGTTTTATATTGCTGATCATGGTCAGATTAAATGTCAAAAAAATCGAGTAGACGTGTTCAAAAGTAGTCGTTTAGTTCAATCTAGTGATAGATTTTAATTACTTTTTAGTTGTGCAGATATTATAAATATTTACTATGTATTAAATTCAGTTTGTTAATATAATACGCTTTAGATGATATAAATAACTTATAAAAAATTGATTTGTGTAGGTATAAAAAACACATTTTTTTTGACATTTTTCATAATATTTATTATTAACTTAACTTGCGATATAAAATACAGCATAAATAAAAGTTAAGAAGTTTATTGACATGATGTTTTCCCCTTAAACGTATGCAACGTTCAGTTATATCGATTGAAAATAAATGGTTGGAAAGTAAACCAACTATTACAAAAGAGTAAAGAAATATTTTTAAAAGTACCTTAAATTTTACTTACATATTCTCTTCTAAATGTCGACATAAAACAAGTTAATAACTTAAAAAAAAAAATTCCTACTTAATCTTGAACATTTAAATACTACCTATTACTATTTTTGTGCGCTATGAAATTAATACACTGTAAATTGATTTTAAAAATATGTAATTTATTTAATTTTCGTTATACGATTACGTAATTATTTTAATTAATAATAGAATGAACCGAATTCATAAATCTGCGTGAACGTTTAGAACATTCTTCTTATAAAAAGAAACAAATTGGAATATTATCATTTATAATAAGACCAACGATTTTCGTGTGAAGTCGATAAAAAAAAAAGAAAAGTAATGTAATTATAAATGAATATGATAATTTATTATTTCGTACACACTTTTTTACTTTCACACTTATAAGCGTATCAAACATAATATAAATATATTCATTTGAGGGTGGGAAGGGTGATATTAATATACGTATAAACTTTTTTTTTCTGTCAAATGATGTGTAACGCGGACATACCTACAGCCGGGCATCCCATGAGGATTTGCTAATTAAAAGTGGCGTATATATTCAATTACCCAACCAATTTAAATTAGTAGGTTTTCGTGAGACTCGGAGATCCTGTAACAGTACAAAGTAATTCATTAGATGTCTAATTTTTTTTGAGTGAGGTAGCTGAAACATTAATCTGTTGTAAAAAAAAAAAATATAATAATTTGACATATTTAATGAAACTATTGCTGTTGCTCAACATGTACATAATTTAACAAAACAATAAAATATAGTTAATTCACATTATTTTGAATTAACTATTAAATAACAACCTAACGAAATAGATATATAATTTACTACCTATGTTACTTTAAACTTAATAAAAACTTATCTATAATCAATAATTTATTGTCAAGTAAAAAAATAAAAAAATAATTTTTATAATATTGTTATTGAATATAAAGATTTAATTTTAATGCAGACTATCCTTAAGTAATGACTCTAGTATATTTATGTTACGATTTTTGCAATTGGATAAAAACTTATGTTTATAAATATTAAAAAAAAAAAAAATTATAAATAATTAAAATTTGAATTTATAATTTTACTTTCAATTAAAAATTTGTATTAAAAATGAACATTTGTGTTCTTAACTCGTAAGACATATTGAAGACGATACATCAAAAGAATAAAGCATAATATATATAATAGATTAGGAAAGTATATAGCTATGTACATTGTACATATTAACTGGGTAAAATTGTTTATAAAAATATGCATACAACATGTTTGTCGTTAAAGTTCAAATATGTAAAAGGAAAACGGTTTGTACGTGACTTTGTTTGTCAAAAAATTTGCCACCTTGATTTTGTAAATATAAATATATTACTATTAATAAAAGATTGTTCAATAAATCTAAAAACGAAAACAATAAATTTTGTTAAATAATGTGAAGCTTTGAATAAATAAATCAAACTTAAAACTAATCTAAAATAATAAGATAGATAATTAATTAATGTACATCATATTTTATATAACATTTAGATATATCAGATTTTCAAATTTAGAACGATCATTTAAAAGCATTTTTTTTGAAAGTTAAATAAAACAATATTATATTTAATCGATGTATATTTTTCTTTTTGCAAAAAACTGTTAAATCTCTTACATTTTTAATAGATGATTGAATAAAACATAATAATTTTATAACATGTTTTTGTGTTCAAAATTGTTCTTTCAAGTCTTTTTTCACTTCTTTAATTACACTTAACGACATTTTTTTTTCATTTTTGAGAATCAAAAACATTTCTTTTTATTTTCTAACGGAACGTTAGTGTGTATGACTTATATGATCCATTTGCTCTCTGTCACCAAGGCAACTTTATTATACGGATGCTGATACAAGAGACGTTAGAAATTATATATATATAGAAATATATATTATTTTCTTCTCATTTCGTATTTTTTCACACCGAAATCCTCGAATACCATGTGCAGTACGTGTGTGGTACATTTTGTTTTTGGTAAGGTCTAGTTTAGAAGTCCGCGGAGACCCGTTTATATCAGACTTCCGTCATGCTTTTATCTATTGGGAAACATTGCCCCGGAACCCATAATAATAGACCATGGCGTTTGTAAAAAAACGAAGCTAAATCTGAAAAATAAAATGTAATGTTATTGTCTTATAGGCGAAATGGTTTTCTGAATATATGAGACAAGCGATTTAATTTCTTTGAAAAACTTAGTTGAATCATACAATTGTTTTTTGTTGTATTACAATGATTTACACAATTTTTAGTTTATTTATTTAGAGCAATTTTACTTAAAATGCATTCAGTTGTATGCAGTAAAATAGGTAGAATCAAATAATATTTGAAGAAAAAAAAACTTTTGTACTGATTAATTTAGTACTTATTTATTGAAAATAAAATTTCCTAAAATATTTAAACATATTTCTTAAATAGAAAAAATTATATCGTAAATGGATAAGTCAACTACACTGAATTTATAACTATGTACTTCTTCTTCATAATTCAATATAACATTATGCGTTATACACGACGAAAAACCGTAGTAAGTAGTGCTTAATTCTTATATTACTATTACTATAATATTATAATTTATTATATTGTATAATATAATCTGTGCTTAAGTTTGTATTTTATTTAATGAGAATTAATATGAAAAGATATTATGAAAAACAAAAATATAAAAACCAACGGTATTCATTAGTATTCACCAGGGCACACGTGCATAACGTTTAATGTTTTAGATGTCGGAATATATTAAAGATTTTACGTTGTATTCTTAGTGCAAGACGATTCATTATTTCACAAGACAAATTTAATTGGCAAATTACGTCGATACAATAATAATATAGAAGCTTACTATTCGTGTCACAAGTCTCAATTATATAGTATTCTCGTTTACTTAATTTTACAGTGGATTAAATATGACATTGCATTTTGTTATATTTGTTGTGGTACACAATGATATAGGTATATAGTATCGTAAAGAATTTTTTACAAATACGATAAAATGTGTGTTTTTGTTTCAGTAATAATAACAATAATAATAATAATAATATATATTTTTTATTATTATTTGTTTAAGTTTCAACAACTGTGGTTGTTGTCCTACTTAATAAATGTTTATTAATAAAAAACAATCGTTGATGATTATATACATATATCATTTAATTAAAGAATACATATTTAATATATGTTATGTAAATTTTATTAAATTAGAAATAAAAATACGGGTAGGTAACCTAATTTCACAAAAATATCACCGACTGTTAAAATAAATACGCAATTCATTGACACTATTGCAATGCGAATTTTAAAATAACCACTGAACGTCTGACTCATGCCGACAATCATTATTATAAAATAAACGTTTCGGGTTCAGCGTACCGTGAGAAATCGTTTTCGATGACACTGCATACTTCCGAATATTATATACCGAACGAAACAAGTAATATCGTTATTTGATAAATTCTACAGTTAATGGACTTGAATCCCAATTTGTCGATATAAGTATTTAAGTTGTTGTATAAATGTTCCATACACTGGTGATTTACGTCGTGTTAAGTTTATGTGCATCTATATAGTGGATATTGGTATTCATGAAAGTCAGTAGTACCTATATTATAATAAGTTTTGGTATTATCTGATTAAAATCATTTCTTACAGTTTTTACATTTATAATATTTTTATGCACGTTGAACACGCGAATACTGTATGTACGTATTATAACAGAATTGAGTTCGCTCAATCAGTCACTATGAAATGTGAACAATTTGCACTTTATAATGCTTTGGTACCATTGTGGTAAAAGAATTGCCTTGAAGTTGTCAATCAAAAAACATACGAGGTTTTATATTCTCGGAGAGTACTACGATTTTATAAATTGTGTACACGACAAAACATGGGTTCATGCCGTTCATGGGCTCATAATAACGTTAAACCATTATATCATTGTTGGTTATTTAGATCACTATAATAGAATGGTACACTCATCCATTCAGCCAGAACAAGTATACGATAAATATATAGGTACATATATATATAAAAATTAAAAATATAGTGCATTTTCGATTTGCAATGTCCATCTTGAAAGAAAGGAAAAATTCAAAACGTAATATTGGAAACAGTTATTTTAGTCCATAATATTTATGGTTATTATTGCTTTTAATTTATTAAATATTTGGTTGGCAATCGTATACATAGTATTATAGCATATATATTATTATTACTATAAATATAATAAGTGTTAACAAACGATTAATAGACGATGCATTGTATATGCAGTTTAATTACAAAACGATAATAATTGTATTGATTGCAAGACTGCCAGGAAGATTGTAAAACTTTATTATAACAATTTCTAACGAGTACCTTTTTACAAAAAATTTATAAAATATTTACTTGTCTACTGACATTGTCACTTGTTAAAGGTGTTTGGTTTCATAAAATATGATTATGCTCAAATATAAGTTTGTCTAGTTCTGTAACCTTATAGAAATATTTGGATTCCTAGTTAGGGTATTTGGTTTGAGTGAATTTAGTTTGAGAATTTCGAATACTCGGTTATTGGTGTATTATAAATTATAATGAACGGTGATTGTTTTGGTTAAAATTTTGAATTTATTTTTCGAAAAAAATCTATAAATTCTTAATCAATTTTTCGATTAAATACATTGGCATAAAACAAATGTTACCCATTTCATGGAAATAATATGAAAATATTTATATATACTATATAATATATATACATCGGGAGAAATTTAAATATAATCTATAGTATTTATAGTGATTATTTCATCGCTCAGAGAGCATTTCATGTTTTTTAACATAACCCTTTTTGCGAATTGAATAACAAGGGAACACTTTTTAATATTTATGAATCTTCCAATCGACTGCGTTGTTGTTCTTTAAATGGGACAATAATTTTACGTAAATAAAACATTGTTGTGGATTCATGATAAGTTTATAATTGGACTCAAAAATCATTACGTATTTGAGATGTATTATAAAGATTTAAGGTATACAAAGGTTCGCAATTCAGATATTTAGGTATACATCGTCCATACAAATATTAAAGATACAGAAACTACAAACTAACTCTAACTCAACTTAGCCTGGCTAACTGGGTGAAGTTCTCTCGATATTTAAGTATATTTCGTATTCTGCAACTAAAGAATCGCTCTCTATATGGTTATCGTATATGTATATAGTTTTTGTAATCTCGTTACTCGATTATATATTTTAAACACGAATAAGTTTAGTTTGACTTAAAATATATTACACATTAAATAGCTAATATTAATGTGTAAGTATACTTATTTCGCAAGTTTGAGGAATCTTTTAATTTATGGTGAAATTATTTGATGTCGAAGAAAGTAGGTATGTCTGTCGTTGATAACTAAACAGTTTAATGATACATCACGACGAAACCTATGCACTGGAAATATGTTTAGGCTATAAAATACAAGAATATTCATCTACAAAACTAATTTGCACAGTGGGATATAACTGTATATGACGTGTTTGTAAAGTTTAAACTGCAAGTATACACAGTTAGGAATTACAATACAAGCACGTAGTTTAAAACTTAAATTGTTTAAGAATGATATTACGCGTATTTCTGAATATCACACGTATGTGTGTTTTATTTCAAACGCATTTTTAAAAACAAAATTCATAAATTCTATTCATATTCGTGTAGCACGGAGACAACAGTCATATTTTTCATGTGGATATAATACATCTCTAAGTTATACTTAGTTATGGGATTATATTACATTACTAGTCGAAGTATTTATAATAATAAATTTGACAATACTATTCTACTAAACGAATATTAATGACAATTTGATTTGATAGATTGTATTAGGTTTAATATTTTACGCATTATCTTGTGTTTTCAGTGATCACATTACTCATTTTTCCTAACATAGCGTTGAATTATTCATTAATTTATACATTATTACACTAACAGTATTTTGAATAAAATAAATTATACTTTTATCGCAGTGTACTGTACTATAACGAAATTAATTTTAATAATATGAAATTATCACTTAATCACAGAAACTCAATTATTTGTAACGTTCTAAAAAAATTGCAACGTTGAAGCTTTTATTCATAGTTGTTTTTAATCCATCTATGAAGTGCAACCCAAAACTGAAATAAAAAAAAGATACATAACTTTCAGATAGGGACACTTTGTTTCATCATTAATGAAATCCAACTCATTCATTTATAATACTTTTCTACACACTGATTTCGACTATCATTACTATATCGTTTAGGAACTAAAAAAACAATTTAATGTAAAATTCTTTAGATTAACAAGTTTTTAACAAATTAGTACACTCACTATTATTTTTTGATAATCCTATAATAATATTTGAGTAAAAATGACCTATTAATTATTGTACGTAAAATTGAAATCGTATATTTTACGTGAAGAAAAATGGAATAATAATTTATGATATTGGTATATTCACGTCAAAGTGTTGTTCCTAGAAGACTTATTTAGACAAAATTTGAATTTAATATATATCTCAGATTTTAGCCACAGACATTCTCCTTTTCCTATATGTTTTTTTTCTTCAAATATATAGCTTCATAAAATGAATGTTCGTTTTCCTGAAGACTAAAAGATCATATAAATAAACTAAATTAACTATAATTACGCTTTTTAAATAACATTAAATGTTAAACGGGTTTAGAACTATTTAATTTTCAACAAAACTAATAGGTTTTTCGTTAAGAAACTTTGTGTGTTATATTTATAATTTTTTTATGTATGTTTAATTTAAATCCTTTGAATTACTTCATTATGACTTTTACATGACATTCGTAATGTCTGTAATTGAATGATAAAAATGTTTTCGTATTAACAAAACGATATATGTATGTATATAAATTGGTTTGATAAATAATGTACTACCATTGTAAAAATCGAACGATTCCCAACGGTTTTGTATTGTTGAACAGTATAATGAAAGGTTGCTATGAATCGTTTGATGAAAGTGCATTGACAATGTACAACATATTTCAAAAGTCCCTTAACAATAGAAGCATTTTTTATTTTTATACATCATTTTAAGGACAGTATAGTATAATACAACTACTTGAGACAGTTGGTCACAGTTTGAAACTTCAAACTGGATATTTCATTGAAAGAATCGTCGATAAATTTGTATTATATCCATATAATCTATAACAATAATAAATATGACAACTAATTCATAGTTTTGATAAAAATCAACAAAAATAGAAATATATATTAATAATAATGTATAATTTCACATTTTGCATTTTTTACTGAATTCTAAAGAAAATATTTAAACAAATAAAACTCGTGTTGTTATTTTTATAACCATTATTGTTCTTGTTATATTGTTTATGGCAATAAAAACCGTTAATAAAAATAAAATGCACATAGTAGTCAAATCTTCTTTTTATGGGCTTAACTTTTTTCGTTAGATTTTCATCCATTCAACTTCTTTTTAGACTTCTAAAGGAACACAGAAGATATTGGTTTTAAAATTATGTATTTTTTTTATGTCCTGAGCATTTTTTTAGGGTTGTAAACATACTTCAATTTTCCATGTACTATATGTTTCAATCAATCAAAAATTCGTGTAGATAGTATTTTGAATGCGAAAAAGTTATAAGATTATCATTATTTTAGAGTTGTAAAAATAAAACAACCGGAATTACTGAATTTGCGGATAGGAATTCACACCAAAAATTATTTTAAAACGTGACAACCAAGTGAACACACGATAAAATGTTTATGGTGAAATTAAATTTAGCTTAACCGCTAAAATAGTCTAAGATATTCAATTAAAAATATATAAATATTTTTGATTTCAAATCTTAAATAAATAAAATAACATTTTCAATATACTTCATATTATCTACGTCTGTTAATATCGTCAATTTAAGTTTTTAAATATGAACAGTTTAATTTTTATTGTTAAAAATAACTTAATAAATTCGGATTAGATTTCTATTGAGATTTAAGTGACGATTAACTTACTTTGTGGTATTATCTGCTTCTTCAATTTATTATTATAAAATTTAATGGTGTTAGTGGTTAGTCATATGTACAAGATTATACACATATATATAGTGATGTTTGGTAATATTAAGATATTTTCAAAACATGATTTGTTCGAGATAATCCTAAGAATAAAATTACTCTAGGAATAATTGAATTATTTGAAAAGTTCTGTAATAAATAATTAATTACACTATATTTTAATGCATAATATTCTAATTTATAAAATATACATAAAATTATGTTAATTATGATCAATCTATCAGTCTTATCAATTAAACTTTAAAAATATACACAAATAATTGTGTTGTGCTGTATTTTTCAAAAATTTGTATAGCTGTTTTATAGGATTAAATTACGATGTTGACTTTGAAAAGAAACAATTTTAAAAAATCTAGAAAAAAGAACCATAGAAAATATTATTTTTAATTGCTCCTAGCTGTTTAACAGCTTAAACTCAGATAAAAAGGTTCTGAAAGAATTGAATGGTAGTTAAGACAAATTTTGATGGAGTGTATGATTGTTATAAATAAAATAATTTACGTATATATGAGAAAAAAACTTAACAGCATAAGAAAATAATTTAAAATTAAGGGCTTATAGGTTACATCCAGTTAACCCATAGATTTCTTTTAACTAAAATAAGAACATCCCCTACTATGTGAATCCTTTTGATGTGTTAGTCTTACCATTAAACATCTATAATATGAACAACGCTGTCAATACCAAACCTGCCCACTCAACCTCAATATCTATTATACGATTTTACAAAATATTGCATATATGGTACCATAGAACAATGAATTAACTCTATAGTGTTACGAGCATGTATAAAACTCGAAAATTTGATGGTACTATTTTGAATTTTAAAAACGTTGAAAGAATATTTTATGGACCTAAATACATTGAAAATATAAATTTTGTTCACAAATACGGTTCAAGTTTTGTCCTGTTTTCTTTCGCAAAAAAAAAAAATACTATAACTACTATAAAAACATCAAACAATGTAGGCGTGTCTTATCCACTAATTATTTCTAATCATAATACGGACGGAATCTTGTTTTTTTAAAAATGTATTTAGGGACTATATAATTTAGATAAGTTAGTGAAATAATTTTTTTTGTTTATAGAGCTCCCACAGAGTTATTAAAACCCCGGATAAAACGTATTGCATAGTAAGGTATTATTGAACCGACAACCCCCAAAAGTATATTTAAAAAAATTACAAAAAATATATATATATATATTTAAACTTTTACAATAGCAATGATCGAACATAATTAGTACATTTTACATGACATACATTTTATAAATAATGCATAAAATGATCTAAAGTATTACGTATATAGTATTCTATATTTTATATAAATATAATAATAATGTGAAATGTTTTATTTTTTGTTCTTATCGTCGATGTTTTGCATGTTATGATCAATTCAAATGAACTTTTTGTTATTTTTTTTTAATCTGCGATAACATTTGATTTTGTTATATTATTAAACGTTGACATTGATGGATGTTATACGATTTGAAATCGAAATAAAATTACTTTTATTATCTATATCAATTGAATAAAGTTGTATACACTCTGCTACATGAACTATATTAATATCCGTATTTTCCCTATGTGTTGTATTTAAAAACATTTTTATATGTCAATATTACAACTATTAAAACAGTGTATATATTTGTCCTATATATTTTTTAAATATGTATAATTACTTATTTCATATTTATTATGCTCTGTAGAATATTTTATTTCATACTACACAAAAATATAAATATTATTACGTTTTAAAATCAATTTGATGGTTATTATTAATAGTAATAAAAAAAATAAATTTACCACGACGACATAGGCCATTGGGAAATATGTCATCTTACCCAGTAACCTTAATTCTAACTACTGTAAAGTATAAATATAGCTTACAATTATTACGTTATAAAATATGTATCCACATTTTTATACTTAACACTTTGTTTTGAAGATTTGATTTTGTTTTTATGAAATCAGAAGCTGCGAATAAGGGTATGTTGTGGCCAAGAGATTATTTTGTAATGTTGATATCATTTTTATTAAACAAAATAAATGAAATACCAATTGAATTTGGTTAAATTATTCTGTGAATATGTATCGGATTTTAAACTACTCTACTACAAAAGAAGTGTTAGCTTTACCTTATATTTACTTTAGGGCATGTTTTTATATTTAAATATCTCAATTTGTAAATTCACCGCTTTTAATTTAAAAAAAAAAATACTTAAATTTTGAATATAAATTAAATACATACGTACATGCGTGTGTTTTATATGAAAATTAAAAAAACTTGAATAAGTGTTTTTGAATTTAAAAACAAAATAGATTAATATTTACTGTAATCGAAAAGAATCATCTAAAGTTTGGGATTTTTAAATTTTTTTTTTCCAAAAATCACATGTTTAAATTACAATCTGTGTTCGATTACCAAAACATACAATTGCTGAATGGTATTTTCTAAACTATTTTACAGTCCCTAAAAGGGTATTCTAAAAAAAGGGTGAAAAAAAATTAAAGCTTACATTATTGTAAAACCAATAGTAAACTCGTTTTACTGAGAATCTCAAACTGAAACCACATTGGGTTTTTATGTGGTCTTCACTCTTTGTATAGTATACTATTTTGAATAGGTACCTAGTATTTATATATACGTGTATAAAGTGATTCACTAAGAAATTTCATTCTCTTTTTATATTTTATAAGTTCTGGTTTTAAGTATTTTGAATTCCAGGTAGCCCTCCATGGCGCCTAAAACCTAAATGGTGCAGAGATTTATTACAATAAACAAAGAAAAAAATTAAGTAAAATTGACTTAAATCAAACTGAAAGTATAATCACTGGGTGGTTTCTTTCCTCAAATTAAATTCATCATGCTCTTTTAATATTAACCAAATACATTTATTATGTCTATGAATTGCAATATAGATTATACATTTTATTTTAAAAGTAAAAAAATAAAAATAATATGAAAATACATTTTCAAAAAATTAGATTTTTTAACATTTTATGTTTAGGGAACTATTCATTTTTATTATATTTTTATTACTCAGGTAATGTTTTTGAAAATGTTCATGGGTTAACATTTAAATTTGATCATAATATAGTTATAATTTATAACTTTTGGCAAAGCTACTTCTCCTTAATAACGGTATTTCATAAAAAGTAAAATGATCTAATATTGATTTCAGTACTTTGAAAATTTACAAATCTTAAGATTGTAGTTAATTATAATAATTTTATAATTATCTTTACCCTCATATTTTTAAACTTATTTTCATAGACTAGTATCCTTATTCCTTAGTATCTATTTAAAAAGTTATATGACTCAGAAACTATACTTGATCTAATTTTGATTTATATATAAATATTTTTAGAAATAAATCTTACAAAATTTAATTAGCTAATTTAAAATATGGTGTTATTTGTACTTAAAATTTTCAGAACTAGAATTATATATATATATAAATAAATAAATAAGAATGAATATGCTCTACCAACCTGTAAGATGTGACCCATTCATATAGCTCACGGGGATTCATCGCGGCATGGCCGTGATTCCAATATAAATTAATGTAGTTTTAAAATTCTTCCTTTCCTAATACTTTATACAAACAGTCCAATTTAACTTTTGATTGTATTGTACACATTTTATAATACGATGTCAGTTCCAATGCATCCGCATTTAAACACGATTAAACTCTTCGCGCGTATTAGTTTTTGATGTGGGTGTAAAAATAATAAGTCATTCCCACACAGTTGGACTGTTTATGTATTTTATACCAAGTAGACAACAATTTTGGTTCGTTATATTTTTTCTCTTCAATTCAGCACAATAATGAAAAAATATAGAAGTATTTATTTGCAATATGGGTGATAAAAATTATTATACTTATACAAATAAAAATTATTATGTACAAGCGAAGAAACTTCTATCAACTTCGTGATTTTATATTTTTTAATAAGTTATTCTTCTATTTTGTAGGTATTTGATTAATTTAAACGTCGAAAGTATTACTTTTATCTAAACATATATAATATTATATATATTTTAATACATTTATAATTATTAAATTCAACATTCAATTGTTTGATGAGTAGCAATTACTGAATATATTATAGTCCTATTGTTGACAAAAATGGCTCGTTATTTCATAACAATTATTATTGCATAGCGTTACTTTAATATTAAATTTCAATACTATTTTTAGTAAGATCGAAAATATCTAATATGTTATCCCAGTGAAATTCAAAATAAAAACTATACAATTTTAGTTGAATTTTTTAGAATTTATCTTAAGTTTAAAATGTGAACGTAGTATTTTTTTAATAACATAAACTATACGTTTACAGCGGACAACAGAAATACTACACATAAACCAATAATACAGGTAAGGTTCGTGGTCGCTTTCAGAGGTTTTCATTAATTTTTAAAATTATTATGTTCTTAAATTAATTTAACCCGTTTAAAACAAACTGTACGTCACATATTTACGACAGAATATGCGAAAAAAATGTACTTTTTGTTGATAATAGAATTTACAGTTTTTTGTTTCATTCAAACAGGTTGTTAATCAACATAACTTCTACTAAATATGAAAAGTAAAAAACCTTTTGGAAAATACTCTTCCGCAGATAGGAAATAAAATTTGTAGATGCAATGAAAAGTATAAAAGTTTCGTCACTAGGTCACGCAACTTGGTTACTAATTATTATAAACGACACCATTTTTTTCTTCTTTCCATTTGGACAAGTACGTATAAAAAAAAGGAAAAACTCACGGGTTTCCGAGTACCATGTCTGATGTGATTTTGAAGTATTACTTCGGCACTTCATGGTTTTATGGTAGTTTAGAAACGTTATTCCTATTTTAAATTTTATGTTTTCAATTATATTCGTTTTATCTCTAGTTCTTTTCTCCAGTATCGCTTTTTATTTATTTAGTTTTTGGAAAAAATTAAACAGGAAGTTAAAATAATTCCGAATGCAATAGACAAATCATTCGTTTTTGCGATAGTAATGAAGACATGTAATATCCGGTGTCGAACATAAATTATTTGTATTCTGTACTAGTTTGGTAATAAAATGAAGTATTGATCAATAAAAAACATTAGTTAATTGTTTCTATTATTGTATCATTATTGAAATGAAATATCCATTGAATCTGCGTTTAAAATAGTATCGTATGATCAAATCTATAATAAAAGGTTGGAAATTAAATTAAGTATTTAGTTATCTTTTTAGTTGAAATGGGTATGAGTATTGAGTATAATATATATTTTTATGAATATATTATTATGAACCTGATGTGAGGTAAATATTATTTAGTTTTTGATTAAAATATGTTGACGACTTTCTTGTAAATTTATATTTTTTAAGCTGTGTAAGATCACTAATTAGTTTTTAAGATTCGTAACAGAGTTAATGCATTGGTAGTGAATCTAAATTAATTTTTTTTTTTAGATACCACTTAGATTAAAATTTGATTTTATGTTTGTATACCTTGCAAACAAATGAAACAACGAACAGAATACTCGTTTGCGAGTTCTGAGCGTTTTAAAGTTTCTTTAAGGCTGCCGTTAATATAATTAAGTTATTAATTATTTTCAGAAGAAAACATTTGAGCAGTATTTTTCAATATAGCATGTGTACGGTATAAAGTGTACCTACACCAGCTTTTAATTTGATTTTACAAACGTTACAAAGATAAATGTTTTGGTTTTTGTGTATTGAAATTCTTGGAAAAATGTTTATAGATATATTATATATCTTATAAAATTAAAATGTATGTTGTTATTTAAAAAATAAAATGCTTAAAAACGTTAATGATGAATAATACTTTGAAAAAATGTAATTTATTTTTCAAAAATTTTATTTTGTAATAACATCAGATTGTGCGAAAAAAAATGTTTCCAAAACCGTTAAAACTTTTCCAAGAAAACGAGTTTACCTTTAAAATGATCACATTTTATACATCTATTAATATTGTTTGGATTTAGCTTAAAAAATTATTAGATGCATTCAGAAATTGGAAATAAAAACACCATTTCAATATCATTCAAATTTATAATAATAATAATCTATGCGGTAAAATCGTTATGTGTAGTGGTTGTGTATTTTGCATAGACCACCGTAAACAATATACAGTGAAAATCACATAATTACATGACTTCACAAGTTATTACGTAGACAGTTGTCTGTTCGGATGACAAAAACACGACGGGACGGAAAAGCTATCTCTAATTTTAATGTCGAGATATATGGTTATTGCGTCTGCGACGTATATAATGACAATACTGCTGTAAACCATCTATTTATAACGGTCATGCAGTGATGCGTATTATATTCGTTATAACATAATTATATAATATTATGGTCTACGTTTTAAATAATATATTATATCATTGGCGATTCTATGATATATTTTAAATCGATTTCAACCATTTAATTATTACGTCCACATTATGTAATTTATTATTATCTGCAACATCTGTATGTAGAAGTCTAGGATTATCTACAAACCATGAAAAATTAAAATATCGTAAATTATTTTTAACGATAACAATAATTAATACAATAAAGATTAAAAAAAAAAAAATTGGTATTAAGTTATTAAAATGTATAAATTTGGTTTTAAATAAATAAAAATAAAATATTATAATATGGAAATCTATGTTTTAGCAGTATCATAATATTATACATTATCTAACGTGAGACATGCTTATTGAATAATGAAAATTACATGATAATATTGTTCATTTTATTTTATTTTAGATATTTGTCGAGTGATTCGACGAAAACAAATATGTGTTAATACGCGCGTGCTTACACGTGTGTATACACAGTGAAATCTCTGTTTACGGACACTTCAATACTTGACACTTCAATACCCATTATTCACGTGGAAAAAGAACTCTCCTAATAGCGAGCGTGCTTTAATTGTAGACAGATTTTAATTCCCCAAAGGTATATCCCCTAAATATAAAGGTTTAATTGTACGTAATTTTATTACGAGTATCGGAAAATTATACAATCAAAATAATGACAAACGGTTTTGATTAGGATTTTTTTTTTTTTTTTTAATCAAGAATATTTAACAAGATTATTTTGGTACGAAGTTTTTGATGAAGTACACAATACAAATGTATTAACCGAGAATAGTATTTTGGTTGTGTATAATTTGTTTTATGCTGCTATTCAACTTTTTATATATGTATAACTTTTTATTACTAAATTATAAACAAAGAAGACTGTTGGTTAATAACAATATGAATTATATGACTTGACCATGGTAAAAGTAAAATGAACTTATTTTAAACGAAAAACAAACTTATCGTTCTTAACACATAATTTGGGTACAAACAAAATTTATCTTATCAAAGTTCAATTATGATTATTATAATAATAATATTATGTTAATGTATTTTAAGGTGTCAAGAATGAATAGAAAAACTAGCCAGATATATAAAATAGCAATAGATATGCATTCAGCTGAACACAAATAGTGCACTTTTTTTAAATTACACCGTTTCTATTACTTTCGTTTACAGAAAATTGTAATAATGCTTCATGAACATCTTCATCCCGAAGCGTTTTAGAATGCGACGATAATCGCTTTGAACATTTAATACGAATAAAAAACACTTTTAGTACTTCCAACTCAAATAGCTATAAAACGTCGTGAATAATACCATCCAATTTCAATGATATTACCTTTAAGTATCGTCCTGCACAATATTATGCAAACTGCAAAGCATGTGCACATTTTATGAACAATGCAGAATAAACAAATAATTAAACCAAATCACAGAATTTATGTATCTATTCACACTGCAAACCTTTGAAACAATACAATTTCTTTTATTTTAACAAGTCTGACTATTTAAATTTTAGATCAATATAATATTTTACATTTTGGAAAAATAATTTTTTTTTAAATATTTGTGTTTTCATTCAAGATAATTTTCATTTTTAATCTATCCACATTTATTTAAATTAAAATAGTGACTTATATGTGTTTATGTTAATACATTTCAATGAAAATCGAACAATATTCACAAAATTGAATCATTTAAATGATTAAACAACTGAAGGATAACTTAAACTAGCAAATAAAAATCGATTATTATTTTTTTTTTGCATTATTGGAATAGCAGTTTTTTTTCACTCGATTTTAAATAAGTAGATAGTGTTACGTTTTCGAATGTTTAAAATGTATTATATCTTGATAATTGAATTTCTCATTAAAATCATTTTTATGAGAAAAGTAGTTATTAATTCGGAAAAATTAAAATAATACATTTTGAACTTAATATATTGAATGTAAATAATGTCAAGTTAAAGATATTTTTAATTTAATTTAACTGTTTATAAACAAATGAGTTATAAATTTATGTTAAATTATTCATTCATGAACTAAATTTATCCTATCAATAAAGTTGTAAGTTAAGTTAAACTTGTGCAATGAAATTTGGTTTTGACTTATTCATTATTATTCATATCTACTACATAGTTTGGTAATCTATCGAAAAATTAATAGTTTTACGTGACTTAAATTGGTTTAATTTGGTTATTTATTTTCTTTAGAATAAAAAAACAATTAAAACGATAACGACTTTTGTTAAATGTGTCTTTGTCAGGTACTAGCAAATCTTGTATGTGTTGAACATTAATCTTAAATCTTTACTACTACTACTTTTTTGCGTTCAGTACATACATTTAATATGTTTGATTATCTCTAGAACACAAATTGGATATTTTTTGTCTTCTACTTTTATGCCAGTGAAATTCGTGTGGCCTATTGAAAATTAAACTCTTCTGATGAACATTAATAGTTTGAATCAAACTATTGTAGTATTATTGATTATTTTGAATTAATTAAGATGTTTACAACCATTTAATTCTCCATTTACTTTTTAATTTGTTCAAAATATATTAATATTGATAAATATTTTAAATTATTTTTAGATCTAGTTAAATTTCTTTGGCAGTCCACATTTTAAGTTACAAGTGCTTTATATTTGTCTTATTTGTAAGACATAATTTCAATATATCTTACAAGTACCTAACTAAATTTAAAACTTGCCTATTTTTCAACTTAACAGCCGACTTCAAAAATGATTTACCTTATCACGTTGAAGGTCTAATAAAGTTATTAATACCGTCAATGAGTTGTAATAATATTATTATAATTTATAGGTAATTTTCAAAAAAAAAAAAGAAAAGAGAATAGCCTTATGTATACTTAATACATTGCTTAATACTAAATATTTTGTGGCTTGTTATATGAATTAATAATTTAATTTTATCCCCTCGTCAAGAAGTAACTATAAGTACTAGAATTGAGTTAATGTATAATGTACCATTCCTAATTAGTTCACCTGTTACTATTTTTTTTTTGATTAATCCTTCGTTCTTATTTTGTGTTTGATTTATTTATTACAAATTATATTCATTTTTAATACATTTTTATTGACTGTAAAATTGATAACATTTAAAAATACGAATATGCTCCTATTTGGCCCCCTTTTATAGGTAGATTAATTAATTTAATAATTATTTGTTCGAAAATCTTCATATCAGATTCAAACTAATTATTGGATATTATATTATATGAAGACTGTTGTAAAGGTAAGTGAAATAGGTTTCAAACTTTGATACGATATACAACAACTGTATAGATTTTTTCGATAGTAAACAGGAAGCAATTTTGGTTTTCCCCATTACAACTTAATCTTGGACGTAGGTCATTCGTCAGTAGGTAAAAAAAAATCTTCCCTTAGGAATCTTGGCCATCATGTGGGTAGTTCCAATTTACTTCAACATAAATATTCCTAAGGCAATCCTGGGGGAGTCTTTGTGCTGTTAGAGTTATTCCATTTATTTTTGTAATTTTTTTAAAAAAATACGATGATATTAAGTTATAGTTAATTGTTTTATTTTAAATATAAAATTGTCAGCTATTCATAGAAATATGAGTAGTATAAAGCATATTAATTGAATTATAAATAAATAGATTTAAATATTATTTATTGTACAAAATTTATAAATTGTGAATAATACGAGTATCATATTTTGTTCTTATTGTTATTTGTAGTATAGAAGCTTGGCCAAAAGAGGCGTGAAGAAATTATTTACTTTTATGATTTATAGTACCAACAATTTAATGATAATGTTATGTATAGGTTATAAATGGTTGGATACTACATACGTTATTTAATATGACTTTTATACATATTTATTTTAATAATAATCGAATCATTAAAAATAAAAATCTTTTCTAATTATTTCACTTTTAATTGACACTTATCAAAATTGCAACTTGTACTAATTTTTTATATGTTTAATTTTTTCACATAATCTGCTTACAGCTACTCACTTATCTATTTCAAACTTTAATTAGTGACCATCATTATTGTGATATAAAAAAACGACTTTAAAAATAGTGTACAAAATGCTTAATTAGATCAACTCTGGTTGTTAAAACACTTATCCGAAACGTCATGTTACCATATTTTTAATATTGAATTAGGTCAATATTTGAATCAATTAAAATGTAAGAATTAAATATTGATAATGATATATATATATGTGAGAGACTGACGTGCTAAGTAAATTTAAAATAAAGACTATTCTGTATGGATAAAATATGTTCGGTGACCAAATCAAGGATCGCTCTTGTATAATTAAACGTATGAAAGTTATAATACCATATATATATATATTATAAATACATACCTATTACATAAATCCCTTTATCCAACATGTTAATAGTTTCTTTTAGGCACTAAAGAGAAATTATTTACTTCCGTGACAACAATATTAATTTCAAGAAATATTAAATTCATTAATTTCTAATTTTTATTCTAGAATCATTTCACTTGTGCAAAATATCGAGATTCTTGTACCACTGAGAACTGGGGAATACGGAAATTAACTCGAGTCATTAATGACGGTAATATTCCACTCTAAACAAATCCTTTGTAGGTTGACACTAATGTTGTTTGCCACTTGCTGGTAAATACCTACTAAAGCGTTATACAGTTGACATAATGAAAGATAGTGTTTTATTTAATTTTATTAAAAGCTAATTATTAATTTTAATTTAATTATGTTACTAAAACATTTTTAGACGGCTAGTCCGTTATTTTAATGTATATTTTATTCGTCATTTTATCGGTTATGTTTGTCGAATATTTTATTTCTATGATTTTCCTGGAGAATTTTTTTTTAACATACAAAAAAAAAACATTTTCAAAAAACATTATTTCAATGCTAAAATATTTATTGATAAATTAGAAATTGAAACAATTTTTTTTCACTTAAGAATTGTGGTCATAAACGCAATCGATATGCACATTGTCAATGAACTTAAAAATTGACGAGTACAGTTTATTAAACACATGCTATAGATGATGTATAAACAAAGAATTAGTACAAGCTAGTTCATTAATTCTGTGTTAAAAAACTAAGAAACGTAGAATTTAAAAAAAAAAAATCAATGAATTAATGCCATTGTAGTGGACGATTTCGGTAAAGTATTGATATTTTACGACTTACTTAGAAACGAGTTATTATAGTTTAATTTATAAAAACTATTACTTTCGCATTACCGTTTCGTTTTATTGTGTTTATGCAAAAAATACGTCGTTTTTGATAAAAACTTTTACTAAACATTGTTGAGAATTTCAAAGTTTCGACTAAGTCGTTTTTGTGTTTTCTTTATAAAATGTAAGTATTAAAATATATAATCCCATGACGTGCACTCAATACATATTTATTTTTCGTAACAACAGTTCGTTCCGTCCAATTCATTTGTAATAGAGAATAATAATATCAGTTCCCAGACTGACTACTGGTGCGTCTAAACGTGACGTATACACAATTAGATATTTAAATTTTCGAAGAAATGCAACTTAATATCTACAGGATATTTTAGAAATAAATAAAGTGGCTTCGTGATGAATTCTGCAAACGTATTTGAATGCAATAAATCGTATAATATAGTAAAAAAAAAAAAAAAATAAAGTTTGCTTAGCTGAATTGGTACGAAATTCTCTATTGTCGAATCCTAATTTATTTATGTAATTTGTACCAAAAAGAAATATAAACATTATACACAATAGTATGATATATCTTATCCATGTTGTATTCTTCATATTGAACTGAGTAAAATAAATTATTTTTTCGTTTCTCGGATTTCACAACTTTGTAATTTCTATTTTGAACTCTTAATTCAAATATGTTTGTTGTATACTTCTCAAATTTTAATTGTTCAAAAACGTATTTCGACTTCCGTAAACGATTGCCAATGTACTTTTTTTTCGTAGCATTATAGTGAACTTTGTGACCACAGATCACTGTTTTATTTTATGCAACGTTTTTAAATATTTTCACCAAAATGTTTTGCTTTACCAATACTTATTATTATACAATTCAATTAAAAATGTATTGAATAAAATGTTTAAATATTCCAAATTTCAATTCCTTGCATTGAATTCATTGTATTAAATTTTTAATAAATTAATAAAAAAAATAATTATAATAAAAAAGTTTAATATAACAGACTTATATTTTTAGTATGTAGTTATATGATAATCGTATAATTAATAATTTTTGAATAATTTAAATTATAACTGTTAAGGTAAACTGTTTGAACCCATCACGAACGTATGTTATACTATGTAAAAACAACAAACTGAACAAAATGTTAAGCGTTCATGCTATTTAGGCTACTTTAATTCGATATTTTTGTAATAAACACTAGTATAATGATATTCAAACTATATCTGCACCAAAAAAGAATGAAAATACCTCAAATAATTTTAAAACTGATAAAATGGACAAAAACACGATAAACGCAGTATAAAAATCACAGATTAATCTGAACCTGTGTACGATGAAATAAATTTGTAGCATATGTTTTGTATTGTACTTAATATATTACCTATACAAAACAAATAAACAAATTAATACAATGTGAAATTCGTCAAAATCCTATTTTTATTCATAATAATATTATTGTAACAATAATAATATCAATACATATTACGTTTTTCTGATTTATTTTTTCGGCAGAGTCTTGGCCTAATATCGTATAATATTCACTACCACCAACTTTACCGTCATTAATCAAATGTAAAATAATCGGTATTGCACTGTGAACGGACCGTGACGCCGCAGAGTAAGGCAAAGAGAACTGTATGATTAACCGCCTTGGGCTATCAGTGAATCAATTTCTCGGCTTAGTGAAAACGACATAAGTCGCAATTCGCAGTGCGTCGACAACGAATTATTATAGGACTTGAAAATTTCGAACGCCCTCCGTTTTCTATCCACCTCTTTGTCGACGTATATGGATATGTAACGCAGCTCCATACTTGATTAATATACATTTTAAAGGGGCTGCTGCCACCACGATGTCGAAAACGTATCCCGCCACGTATAATAGTTGTG
This sequence comes from Aphis craccivora, assembly GCA_009835225.1. NCBI lineage: Eukaryota > Metazoa > Arthropoda > Insecta > Hemiptera > Aphididae > Aphis > Aphis craccivora. The sequence continues at coordinate 34,564 of VUJU01001723.1, forward strand.
CTTCGGGTGTATGCGGTTTACCGTAATATCGTTATGATAATATTGTGTAATATTAATTTTCCACGTAGTGTGTGTACAGTAGTATCTTGTACTCGCATCAATGGGTAGAAAGGCTGTTGGAACCTTAACTATAAAGTAAGATTTTGATTCGTGGAAATAATAAAACGGATTTACGGTTGTAGGCTGTCTACAGGCTTAAAATTATCATGATTTTGGTTTCGATTATTACATTATTATTATTATACTATCAGCGTATTAACCTCCGTAGGTGTTTCCGATTTAGTATTTTACAAAAAATCTTAAACTTAAATTTTGTTATGAAATATTCTTTTCAAAATGTTTGAAACAATAACTTATTATTCATCTCGAAACGAGAAGTTGTTGTTTTGAGTATAATTAATATAAAAGTAGATTAAAATAACAAATAACACTGAGTAATTAACCAAACTAAAATAATTAAAAAACGAACATTGGTAAAATATTTTGTTTAATGATAGTGATAACTAAAATTTTTGGAAGCTTAGTACCAGTAAAACGATTTTCTCGCTAAATATATTTCTGTTACGTATTATTCAGTCTGTTAAAACAGTTTTAGTTTTGTCCTATTTAAACGTGAATATTATTGCTATATATCTGAATGACGAACAATACGGCTAGCCACACTATTAAGCGGTGAGCTAATAATTATAAATGTTCGCATTTATAAATACGATTATTTCTTATTGTCACGAGTTCTAAAGTGACAACGTTCGCTTATATTCTAAAGAGAATATTAATATGTTGAATCACCGTAACTTACTGAAGATATTTTAGATGTGGGTTGTGTAGGCGTCGACAGAACTCTCCTTATTCCATAACACGAAGTGCAAAAGTAACATTGCCGTGGCTCGTGTGTTTACGTTTCAACATCTGATGACAATGATTAATGAATTCATTTCCGTTTTCTAGTATGCTCTTTCTAAAACAAGAAAAGTTTTCAGGAAAGCGTTATTCTGTTCCTTTATACGTTGTTGGTCGATGCTTACGAGAGGCGAATCGACTACTGATGGTCTCGAGAGGCTACCATCGATAAGGTCACTTGTACGAAAAGTTTCGATATTTTACGCAATTTACGCAATTGTGACCCATTTGCAGATATGTACAATATTATTAGAATATCAACTGAAGTTACTGACTTACGATACCATTTGATGGATCGGCTACCTACTGTGAAGGTTTTGGCTACAACGTCAGAGCTTGGTTTACCTACAGCATGTAGTGCTGCAGTTATACATTATAACTAGCACTAAGCGTATTAAGTATTTAAGTCTCTGAACATACAAGTACCGTTTTAAGGCCATCTTCTGTGATCACTGTATAATGGAATTTGCAGTGTATTAACCACGAATTAAGATAGCTTGCAAATTTTCTTGATTTCGAAAATATTATTTAGAACTTCAAAAATGTCTATAAAAACATTTAGTAATATATTTTTAGTAATTTTAAATAGATTTAATAATAACTTATTAGGGGCGTTGTTTTATTGAAGTGCTAATATAAGGATTCTTATAAATAATTATATATTCTTATATCATCTTATATGTTATTTATATTCTTAAAAAAGCTCATAATATATAAAAGGTGTTAAAAAATATTTAGTCATGATATTTACAAAGTACAGCTTTTCTAAGACAATCATATAAGAATTTTGAATTTCTAAAAATATAAAAACTCGTTATAAAAAAGTAATCACTTTCCTTTACATATTTTAAATAAATGCAATTTTTTCAATTAATAACTGGTATTTCAAAAACACCAATGACGGATGGCATTGTCTTTTGAATTTTTGAATACTGTTCTCTATAAATTTAATAATAATGCTACTGCTATGTATCAGTAGTTCCCAAACTTTTTCAACTCATAGCATTTTGAACGGAGGATTTCCCACGACGTCCTTTCTTAAGTCAAAACATGACTAATTATAAGGGAGCCGCTGTCGTATTTTGGGTTTCCTAATTTGTTTTTTAGGCTGTAATATTTATGGTCTAGGTAATGCCATAGCGCACACTTTAAAGACTATTGCTGTATAAAGAACTGTTGTACTCGTGTACCTACCTATTTCCTATTCATATTATATTATTACCGATAAACATTACATTACATTACATGTAATGAAAATGAATTTATAATTTATTTTTTTCTTCTAAACACGTAAATCTACATTATCGTTATATTATTATTTTAGTTATTTTCTATTCCTAAACATTCGTCCACATCAATCGGCAAATGCACTTTATTGCGGACACTCATTAGCACGGTGGGACTTACTAAATGTCAATATTATACATAATAGTCGACCTCTGCAACTAATGCGTGTACACTGTACATGCTATAACATGATACAACAATGCAGTGTGCATATACATACACATACATCACACCTATACTAAGTAAAACGTATTATTATATTAATAAAATGTAATTTACTCGTGCCCTTAATGCAACCAGCAACCCTATCACGATACACACACATAACATCCTCTCGACTGGGACACGTTTGACGTCATCGAGATCATTATTCGGTCATCTGTACTGCTCAAATATACAAAACAGTCGTATAGAAATCATGGAACTCGTTTCAGCACATTATTATAATAGTCCTCATTATAGTTAGTATTATAATGATGTCTAGGTAGATACCGTGTTTGATATTGCGTCAAGAAAATAATGTGTGTTATACATAGAGTGACTCATTTGAGTACTCATTCTCTTATATTAAATTTAAATAATCGTTCAGAATTTTCTACATACTTAAGAGCCATGTTTTCAAATAGACATCTTGTTTTCGATATTATAAGACATTGCCGTGTGTTTAGTTTTTGTTTTTAATGTGAACTGCACATTTTGAATACATAATATATTTTTTTAATATTGATTTACTGAAATTTAAATTTGAATATTTTAAGTTATTAAACTGTATGTACAGTGTACGTAAAATGTAGATGTATACTAGTCCTTAATAGTGGTTTAACATAAAATACAAAATAATTTATTGTGACTTTCCAGACAATTTTTAATAATATTAAAAATTGTTTATGGATTGATATAAATTACTAAAATATCAAAACATTCAAACCGCATTAGTAAGGACTAATTGTACATAGAATTAAATAATTTAAAATAACTTCATGTTTAAATTTAAATTTCAATAAATCAATTTTTTCAAAAAAAACCATCTGCTTACAAGTTTATAGTAAAAAAGGGTGATTCTCTTCGCAAAAAAAGAGAAGTTTATATTTTCACATATGATATCCCTTTAATGGTATACTAAGTATAAGTATTTTAAAATACAAGAACAAAATTTAAATTTAAATAAAGTAATTATTGTGAAAATAAAAGGCGAGTATCCTTGGAGAATCACACTGTATATGTGTTGTTGAAAGAAAACTCTTCATTGTTATCGAATTAGGTCGAATACGTACCATGGACGTCTTAACTAATTAAAAGCTGTGGAAATGACATAATGGTATTATGTTTTACGTATAATATGTTAAAAAGGTTCAAAAAAAATAACTAGGTACTAATATTCGAAAAATTTAATTATGACGTTATAATTATAGCACGAATGATGTAAGTAACATAAAATATTGAATAGATATTCAAATAATCTTTTAAAAAGAAATTGGGTGGAAAGTTATGTTATACCTATGTGTATATTTTTTCGTACAAATAATAATTTTTTTAAATGATAGAGTATAAAAAATTCAAAGTTAAACCCTGATAGTTTAAATTATGAAATGAATTAGGTAAGCTGAGAAATTAGAAATCGTTAATTATTTGAAGTCTAGTCGTGGTTCTTTAGCACACCCCGAAGCAACTCCTCTTTCTCCTTTACCGCATGAGCAATTTTATAGTCTAGTGCATACAATTTTTTTAGCGCAGACGTTATTACTTTATTTTTAACCTTTCCTGAGATACATTGCTGCAGCAGCATACTCGGTACACTATTCGCGTATTTCGAGATCACGTTCAACGACCACCGGTATAGCGGTGAATTGAACACATTCTTACAGAACGACGCGTAATATATCGCGCGAACCAACAACGTCCTTATTTTTCACGTCGTGTTATATATTATACTACACAGTGGCCCATACGCATACGATACATTATTACCGATGCTTATCGACATTTATTTTTTTTTTTTTGAAAAGTCGTGACGAAAGTCCAATATTACCGTTCACGAAAGAGAGAGAGCGCGAGTATTCGTTCATCGTAAGTGTTGTAAAGATGTATAATAGTTGATCCCGAGGTATTGCCATCCGTGTGGGTCAACCATATTATACATTTAGCATCTTTTTTTTTCTCACCTAAAATATCGCAAGACCTGTATTTATCTAATTTATATGTATAGAATCTAATATTATACATTTATACAGCAATAATTCATCTTAAATGTGTCTGTATTGACGATCGTGGCTTAAGTTATTACGTTTACACAGTAAACCTAAAACTCAATACTAAACTACATTATACTACTTAACGCATTATGTAGGGGTTGGATGCATTTGAGTTGAATGCTATTATATTTTAACTGGTGCATTTGTATTATAATGTCGTTATAATGTATTATAGAATTCGGTGTTGGGAATTCAATTGAAAATCAAACATTCTTACTAACCGGTATTTATAGAATAATTAAAATTTTACAAACATACCGATTTCAAAAAGAATGACTATATATTAAAGCTAAGAAACAACGGCAAGTAATGTTTAAAAAGAACCCTTCAAAAAGATAGTTTTGCCGGTTTACAAATTTTGTTTTGAGATTATAAATGATTGAACGTGGGATTACATCGTTGGTGCAATTTTGGGGTCGATACAGTCATCTCTGGTACAACGTTACATTAGCGTCTTATTTTGAAAAATTAGTCTTACTGTTTTTGTGTGATAGGTAGTTTAAAATTTGTATTTTTTGAATAAAAATTGTTCATAAATTTGTATCTATAGAAATTGAATACGAGTATGTTTAATATTTAATAATACGATTTGGTAAAAAAAAAAAAAAAAATGAATTATTAAAATTCGCAAATAATTCTGCTTGTATATTATCCAAAATAATTTGTATAATAATATAAGCCGAGATGATTTGCGATCGAGTTCATAGTAGCCACCCTCCCGATCACCGTCACCCCTACAATCAAGATCCGGGAAAAAGCTCCCAAAAAAATTGTGCCTATACGCAGACAATATAATAATACGAACTAAATACGAATAAATTACAGAAACAATGTATGCATAATATCGTAATACATTACGACTAACATGTGCGCAAAGGAATACAATATATATATATAATAGCCGGTTACACGGGTACCTCACGCGTACATATTATTATAATATTAGACGTTTTAATAATAAAAAAAAAAAAACCGTTTGCCTTCCGCCTGCTAGAAGCATAAAGGATGGTGTCCAAATTAAACGCATAAACTTTACTGTACGGTATGCCTATAAATTGAGTGTGCAATTCACATTTAGCCACATTACGTCGCTTTCTCGCGCCCCCTACATTATACCTACGCCATCGTCAAACAATATAATATTATTACAACGCCTATATATTGTGTACAAAAGCAGCATACCTACATGTTATGTATACAGAGCGATCACCATTTAAGTATCTCTACTCATGATTTTGGAATGATTTAACTTTTTGTCAATACAATTTTTGCAATTTTTTTTCATCATAATTTTTTGAGTTTTTTTTTTTTTTAATTTATCGAATGCCAACATACGTCCCGAATCAAAACAGTTTTTGAAGTATTTCGATACATGCAAATTGAATTTAAAAACGAATAGTCAATTATTATAGTTATGTGTGAGTAATAAGTATATTTGACAGGGCTACCGTACAAAATATATTGGTCCGTTAGGTATACTCTACCCGTCTAAATTTAAAGTTAAACAAATCAAATACTTTTTATAAAATTTGTGTTTACGTATCAAAATACTTCCATAGCATTTGAATTGCTAACTTTTTTGCTTTATTGCTAAACTATCTAATATTAGAATATGGACATTTACTGCGTATGCGTATAATAATCATATTTCGTAGTATTGAGATATTCCTAAGAATTTACAATGTACCTATGTTGTCATTTTGAAAAAGTAAAAAAAAAAAATAAAATAATAAATAAATCGTAAAAATATTTTTTTTTACAATGGCATTAAAAACAATACAAATAAGATATTTTCAAAAAAGTTAAAATTTTTCTAAATAATGAATGCAGAGTCTACATTGTAGAAACTTAAATGAATCACATTGTATAGCTATATAAAAGTCTACTTTGATCACATTCAATATAAACCACGTACGTATATAATAATAATTATTATTATATAAGTCGTCGTAAAATATAACGACAGTTTACCGCGTCCACCACTTGTTGCAAGTATATCATAATATCGTCGCCAAACGCTGTTGTGCATATTATTATTTATCGCGTCCGTGTGCTGTACCTACACGTAATATTATGCGCATGTAAATAATAATAATAATAATAATATGATATAATGTAACGTGTTGAGACTGTTAAGATCGTAAAGTACTCTCCATTCCACCTGCCCTTAAAACGGCGTAAACGCTGCGGATCAACAAACGGGTTTTCCGACAATCCTACATCATAGCCGATATCGGTTACATGGCATAATGTAATGTTATTATAATAATATATCATGATATTATTATGAATACGAACGAATGTTTTGTATTACGCCGTAAGTCGCAATAGTGCAATACAATAATAATAGCATAGTCGTTAATCACAATAATGATTTTAACGGATTCCGGAGATCCTACCCGGAAAATATTTCCGATTGACGTTATTCCGTTTATTTTACACGGATCGACACGCTACGACGTTTGGAAATTATTTCGAACACGGCAAATATTATATGTGTAGAGTTTTTTCTACAACGCGACGTAGTGTACCACATCAATAAAACTTATGTATATAAATTAAACACAAATCGAAGCTGTACTGCGAATAAGTGCAACGAGAACGCATATAAACGTTACAAGGTTATCATAATATTATGTATTATATACGATATTGTATTTAGGGTATTTAGGGTTACGAGGTTATCTATTAGTTATATTGGATTTGATTGGATTGGATTGTGGCAAAACCGGAAACGAAATATTTTGAAAACATTTCCGATCAACTGTTTTTCGAACTTGTGCGTTATCTCTGTGTAATTTAAGTCTGGTAAGGATAAAACTGCACATTTGTTCGCGTCCTGTAAAATGTGTGCTAAAGTTTGGTATCGTATCAATTCAGCGTGCGGTTCGCTTTGGACCGTCATCCCGTGTTGTAATCTGAATGCAGTTTGTGCCGGACGGAACTTTTGGTTCAGAATCACTTCGAAAGATATTAATCTGCTATTCAGTGTTTGTCGGACTAAAAATATTTTTGTATTTAGCAGGGAATAATACAAAAATGTATTGCATTTTATAAAATTAAGACGCAAATACATAAATCGCTATTATTAAATTGATCGCCGCGCAACATAATTTCGTCGTAATATTCCAGACCTAGACGTGTCTCTAATACTTTTGATTTTTTAGTTCCGCATTCTATTTCTGTTATTAACTATTATGTAGGTACCGAATAAGGCATTTTAATAAATGCTTTTAGTATATTTTATCGCTAATAATTAATTTCGAATTTGAGCCATTTTTACAGTACATTTGGTATGTTTTTTGTTAGACGCTTTTATAAAAACTTTGTGAACATATTGCTGTTATTATTTAGCTTTACCATCCTTTATTTTTGAAAGTTTTTTTGTCATTATTTAAATCATCTGTGTGGTCTATAATAATATAGTATATTATGTTTTAAGTAGAAAAAATCTTTTATTTTTTGTAATTTAAAACCTAGGTTGACCCGAAGTTCATAAAAATGAAAAGCTGCTTGTTTGATTAGGGTTTAATTAAAACCGCATATATTTATAAAAAGAAAGTTAAATCTATTTTTAACGACGGGTTTTATTCTTTTAAAAAAATATAACAATTAAGTATTTAAGTGAAGGGCAAGTTAGTATATATGTTTTTTTAATTAATATACATACATCGTGCATTTTAATTATTTAATTGAACTGATGTTTTGGATTATTAATGCAGGTGCTTAAAAATTAAATATAAGATTATTTATTTCTATGCTCCTCTCACACAAAAATTATGAACTTTATTTATATATAGATAATATCATACAAAAATTCAAATTTTTTTTAATTTGTTTGCTTATTATATATTATTAGATATATTTAATGTATTTATCGTACGTCACCAATTATAATTTATAAATAATTAATAATTTATTAACATCTTATCAATGTGTGGAATTCAACTACTAATAGTCAAACGTGTGATGACTAAAATGTGTAGCGATACAAATATGTCCGATTCATTCCATTTTCAATACAGAATTGAATAGTTTTTATTTTATTTTTTAAGTTGAAAATTGTTTTCAATAGGCAATAAATAGGCATATCATCTATAACCCGCCTATAAGCTTTCAGTACTATCTCTACATTTGGTTGACTGAAACGACGTAGACTCTAGTAAATCAGAATAATGAGGTGTTTCATTGACTTTTATGATTTTGAGCACACAAGCCGATGAAACGGGATCGATAAAATAGTATTGTAAGTATAAATATTACGCCGTTGACATATTTTACAATATCATATAGTCGTGGATAATACAATAAATATATATTTATTAGTACACTCTTTCAAACCCTCACCAAATATTACCACCGAATATGCATGGTATAGGTTTGTAGCAGTATTATCTTCATTGTTTGAAATGAATTAAAAAATGTAAAGCTTTTCGAAATAAAATTGTCGTGTTACTATCGTGAGCTTCAAAATCAAATCTCAGTGGAAAGGGCTGTAACACGCATCACTAATCTCCCTGGTTAATATTAATATAAAGCCAACTGTTTTACACATTTTTAACGTGTTATTATCATGAATGTGCACGACATATTTTATTGTTCATCCCGGGTATTTTGACCAGTTATATTCACAGAAATAATAATGGCAAAAGAATTTCTGGATACATCAAAGTCGTAATATTTCCTATATTAGAGGAATGAATTTAGGGATAAGTCGAGGAAATGCATGATAATAACCAGCTAACTAATTGATCCTAAGTGATTTTTAAGTCTGCATTGTGAAACGTCGATCTTCATAGTTGTAGTTTAGTAGTGATGTATGCTGTCATTTTAATTGTTGTGTCGTATAAGCAAGTCTCATTTAATAATTCAATAAAATGTAACTAAACAATTGTGGGTGACTAAATCATGTTTGAAGGACCATAAACTCATAATTGATCAGTAAATGTTTAGAGATTGTTTCATGCAGCTCAACATTAGAATTTTAAAATATTCTAAAAAAAAAAAAATCAATCCAAGTCTTTTTTATTGAGCTCGTATAATAATATGTACCTACATTGTATGTATATTAATATTATTATTGTCTGTCTATATTTTAATAGACTTTTAACGCTCCTATAACGTTACATTTTATCTGCACTTTTATAACCAGGAAACGCGTTTACTAACATTTGCATACTTGTATAATACCATACATGTATACATTACATTATACATAGAGTATGTATCAATTAATACAGCACATTAAGCTGCTCAGTTTTATTGTGATACTTAAAATTTAACATGTTTTCACATACAATAATTATGTTTATTTTTATATTTACCTACACATTTTTTTTTAATTGAGACCTAATACATATCATGATGTTTAATAATTTAATATTAATATTTATTCATACTAATTAAAAAACTTACGATTAAATTAAACATTTATTTTTTCAATTTAATGTAGATATGATTGTATTTTCAACAATCGTAGCCCATTAGGTTCTCGTATTCCTAAACGTCAAAAAAGATTTAACCAACTGGTAAATTTGCAAATGGTTTCGGTTTTTTACAATACAAATTCATTTTCATTACACTCAGACTTAATACTATCTAAAAAGAGATGTGGTTAAACACGTGTTGGTGTAAATTATAAAAATCATATATTATTGTGAATTTTGTATTAAAATAATATTTAATGTTAACGTTAAAAAATTAAATGAAAAAAATAAGTATAAATTTATAAAAAAAATCATACACTGAGCAATTTATTTTATATAATCCATACTAATTATTTCACTCAATGAAAATTGGTCATTGGTGTTCCTAATAAACTCTTAAAAAAAAAAAAAAAATTAGGTATGATTGATATGATTTAGAGTTTGAAATTAATTCTTTTCTATGTGAGCTTTTAGGGAATATACTTGTTCGTTAAAACTTTTTTGATGGAAGCCGTTTGAAATTAAGCAAATAAGCCGTTTGGAATCTGATGTTTTTAGCTTATTATTGCTAATAATAAACTATTTAATAATTACGTTGCGATTACCGATTAATAAAATGAACAAAAAAAATAAAATAATTTTAAGATAAAAATAAAGCAGATAAGAATTTTAAGAAACATAGTTTAGAGGTTTCTTTAAAAATAAATAAAGTACACTGTCGGAAATGGGTCGTGTTGATGTTAATGTCGCAGTATTGCATCAGTATCCATAAACGATACCTAACTCAGCATTAACCTAAATAGTTAACAAGAACTTTACCTACAGACATAATGACGTACACACATAATTAATGATATAACGAGTAGACATTGAATATAAGATTTATCCCACTCCTTCATGGAAACTTGGAACTGCGAACATATCAGATATTATTATAACCGTTGAAGATTTATCAAGAAAAAGAAAATATGGTATGAAATTTTATTTTGTCACGTCATAATATTAATATTTGAAACACCCATGAATTTTTTTTTAAAACAAAGATTTATGACTTTTTCTTGAACACTAAAATTATAGTAAAATAAACAAATATTTCTCCACCATATTTTATAAAAACTTTTACAATATTTGTATTTTAGTTTAAAAGATTTTTTATAGTTAAGATCATATAAAAATATTTTGTCTATGTAAAAAAAAATGTACTTATAAAATTTTTTTCATTTATAATATTGAATTATGTATAGGTTTTTAATATAAGTATTTTTATATCAGATTAATGTAATTTATAATATTATAGATTACAGTATGTAAAATAAAATACTTTTTGATTCATAGTTTAATTTAAGTCATAATTTACGTTTATAACAAAACAGTTTTCAGTTCATTTGAATGTTATGGTGTCAGATTAAAAAGCAACAATCTTGAATTTTTACCATTGTAGATATTATGACATTATATGAATGTTTTGTATTAAAACTTATAATTTAGTCTAGATTCTTTGAATTATTTTTGTACTGTTATTGATTATATTTACTAGGTACGCAATATGATAAACCACGGGTTTTGTTCGTTATTGTGCATACTAAAACAGCTTGTATTACGACTTACGAGTGTGCAGTGTCAGTGTGATTGGTGTTTCCAAGTATCTTCCCTGACATTTCAACTGTAGTTTTTTGATTGATAAGTTACAATGGTGTTCCATTCATTACTGACTTAAAAGGGTTGGACTAGCTTACCTAATATTCAATAGGTTAACCTAACCTTCAGTTATCGTCAATATAGACCACATTTGGGTGAAATAAATAGATAAAATATTCTACGGTCAACAAAGTATGACAATTATAGTTCTTTTCAATTATATATAAATTTAATTTTTGCGTGACGACTATAAACAAGCTTCTTTTAGGAAAATGTGTATCCTCTAAATTACAGTAATAATTTAAAAAGAAGAAGGTGAGAACGAAACTCTCCTGACTCGAAAAATAAAACGTTTTTGACAGCCAGCCGACACTTTATAAATACGTATTATTTTCATCATACAAATTGCAAAAACTGTACTTAAAAAATAATATTTAAAACACAAACGTTACTCTTCAATCTTCATAATTCTAGAACAGCTAATGTATTGCAACTTGTTGACAAAATAAACATTACGATAAATTAACAATTTGACATTGTGATATGCAGCATGTCGCGTAAAGTTTAAAGATATTTTTAATTATAATTAGTTTTTATTAGAATTATTTACAATTCACACTAATGTATTCATTATTCAAAGAATAAAAAGGTGATATTTATTTACAATAATGGACAACTTGATAGAAGGGTAAAATGACACTACTTCAAGAGTGAATTGATGCGGTTAAAAATTGTAATTATTATTGCAAAATACATGTCCACGTATAAGCTAATAATTTATATAAAAAAAAAATTACTTATAAAATGGTGTACGAAAAAAAATAGAATCTTATGCAAATATAGTTATTTCGAAAACTCGTTGTAGTAAATAATTAAGTGTATTGATATTTATTATTTGACATCTATAATCCTTAGTTGACGTGCTATAGAGCCCTGTGGTGACTAGAATATAATGTCAGAAACAGCTTCTATTCTGTTAAGAATGCTATCTAGCACCTCGTAATAAAATGCAAATATTTTTACGGCATCAAAATCTATATGCAAACATTAATTATAATGGTTATAAAAAAGCAAAGAGAGCTTAGTTCACTATAGACAACGGAAATGGTGTTAGTACGAAGAAAAAATACTTAAAACTTTTTTTGTATTATGACACTAGCGAATTATGTTTAAAAACTTTAATGTTATAATTAACATTTTATGATGATTAAAAACAAATTATTACCCGAATATTTACATTAAAATCTAGACGTATTGTCATTATACCGTCGTATGTATAGCTTACCATTTTGAATTACATAAACTTTGGTCAATATTTAAACTTTAATATTAAAAAGCATACCGAGTATAGTTTCTAGTCACTCTAAGAGACACCTATTTCCTTGATAATAGTAATAAGCTGTTACTTCTACGTATATTGGTTTCGTAGCAATTAATGTTTATTATAATATTTTATAAAACGAAACACCATTTGTTTTTAAAGTTAAATTGTTATTACTGATTAATATTCAGATTAAATATTAAAACTAATGCCAAAAGTTTTTAACGTATTTTATATTCTATATAATATAATTTTTTTACCAGTAAATAGTAATTACTAATTTATTTTATGATTATTTAAGTTTTTGAAAACATTAACATACTTTGAGCTAGTTAAATACAACTTTTTTGAAAACAATTATATTTTTAATTTTTGAACGATGAAAATCATGCATTTTATTCGAAAGTAGAATATTGTCTTAATAAGTGTAGTTACTTTTTAATGGCTTATAAGTTATAACCCGAAATACTATGATAACTAATTAACAACTCGTTTAAAATTTGAATTTTATACATTCAACGTATAAAACGATATAATTTATTGTGTTGTCATTTAAAAAAGTAAAATATTTGAAAAATACCTAGTAATAAACATAAAAATTGTTTGTTACAATTCGAGCATTCAAAAATAAATGCTTTTCTAGATAATGAGTGTTTATTTTATTCTAATATTTCAATATATAAATAACTATGAAAAGTCGATTGTTTTATATTAATAATTTACGATGCTAGAAGTAAATAATGTTACCAATGACTTAACTTTATAATTAGGCAAGCGCAAAAAGCTCAAACAAATAAAAATTTACTAAACTGTTGATAATAAACAAATTCCTATCAATTTTTTTTATATATTCGTTCGGGAAAAAATAATCTTTTACTCGGGGAAAAAAATAAAGCACTTCCTTGAGAAACAATAAATAAATTGCGCAGTATTTTAAACTTAAAAGTAAATTTTTGTATGATTAACGATATTTTGAAAAATTTGTTGTAACTTTGCTGGCTGTATATTTTGTATATTTTACACTATCTACTTAATAGATTGTCAATGAGACTCACCTATAAATAAACTGGTGATTTTAAACTGTGACTTTATTATAGTGAACAAAATAATCACATGTGGTTACCTATTGGTTTCGTTCTAGACAAATGGTAACACTAAACCGTTTGTGTAAGACTCAAAGCAATAAACGTAATTAAACGAAATCTAAGGGTCTGGTTACGTTGCGCGGATATCGTTTTTATAATAATAACAACAGTTTTAATGATACACGACGTAATTAGAATAATATTTTAATTTTGACAAACGATTCGGTATTATTCAGCGATGCTATAGCGTTTTGTCATTGCCAAGTTTTAGAAAACCTTTTTAAATATTACGAATCGCGATAGTTCGGACTAAAAGTTTTCGTGAAAACTTACAAATTTCTGTATCGGCGTCCGTTTGAGTATTTGTTAATTATTTGGCATTGTTAGAGTAAATTTATCATTATCAATGTCCGCGTATTCTAAAAATAGTATAAATATTATTTTCTATTGACGATGTTCCAAATTACACATTTCGAACCTAGTACAGCGCCGAATGGTGAAAAATATCAATGACGATGATACTTATATTTACATATTATTAAATTAACAACTTGAACGATATACGTTTGAAGTGTAGCTACATTAACTATATTAATAAACTCGAAAAATATTGTCTTGCTCAAACATTTTACATACAAACGTAGGTACTTAATATTGCGTATCCATTATTAAAATTGTAATTGTTTAATTATATGATAAAATTCATAAATAAGCAAATGATTGTAAAACGCTAAATACACTTTTATTGCAATTATTTGTAAAATTGTATCTGAACAATTTAATATCAAACAATAATAAATAATATCATAAAATAATAAATTAATAAAAAATATTAATTAATAATTAAAAAATAATAAATTGTGTATGAAAATAGTTTAGTGAGATTACGTGAAATAATATAATATATTTTTTCACAACCTCTAAAAATTCATTAATTTCGGTGTATTCAAATAAATAATTTTAATGTAATGAATTAGTAGATTGATGGAAGAAGCGCATCCAGTGATTGCATTACCCTTTGGTTTTATTTACTATGTGTAATTTTGAACAATTTAGTACACCACAGCATCAATTTTCTTTTAAGTTGTTGATGGATATTTTTGAAAATTGAGAATGTGGCTAGATTAGATATGAGGAACTTATATTATATTATATGTATGACCTATGTGAATCTAAAAGTAAATTTGGCCATGAGCTAGGGTATTTATAATTTAAAGTTGATGGTAAATTGTCAATAATGTTTTCAAAATTTTGTTCACTGTTTATTAAAACATTATCAGACTCATTATTATATTCTGGTAATTTATTTTCTACATTTTCAATCTCTGGACCTTCAAGTTCTATTGAAACAATAAATTAAGAACTGTTTTATTAAATTGTATCTATTATTTAATTTATAATATACATATTATGCAAATAAGAAACGTTAATATTATATTCAATATAAAGGCCAATTATTCTATACAGAGATCGCCAACACAATAATAAAATACTTATTTAAGTATTATATTTACAATTTACATTAAAAATATAAAACCTATTCCCAAATTTAATAAAACAAATGA
>VUJU01001724.1:9252-50023 GCA_009835225.1 Aphis craccivora
AAAAAAAAAAAAACAAAAACAAAAATATCTATATCAACGCTACCACGTACTATTAATACTAATTAACAATGACACAAAACGCTTTTACTTCTAATAAAAAACTTATTATTTAGCTCATGTCCAGTAGAGTATTTATGGGAGAGGGAGGGCTCCATGACGTCTCTTTAAAAAACCTTATCAATAAGATGGATGCACGGATAGATGAGTTTTAAAAACACGATAATTTTAAAGTATAAAAAAACTATAAAGTACAAAAAAGATATAAGTAGGCTTACTATTATGTAAAGATTTAGTTATAATATTTTTTTAAGTAACTCCTAATTTAACAGTATAGATATTTTTATTTTAATCATTACTCATTGAGTAGTTTTTTTGCCAATGTACCTAAACGCAATAGTCAATATAGATTTAAAATATATTTTATTTCAAACAAATTACTGTTTTATTTACACAAAAATGTAAGTGTATATAGATTGATGTTAAATTTTAAATGTACACTGTTATACAAACTGATTAAAATTTTTCATTTAAAAGAAAAAAAGCTATTTTTGAGGTATCACAGAGAACACCAAATACGCTTGGTATCAATACTAAGTGTCTATTATAAAAATAATATTAATTTAAAAAAATTCCGGGCGCGATTCAGCGTACAGAAATACTATTAATTAATTAAACAGAATTAACAATTTCCTTACTTCGCACGCACTAAGCGCAAATCACGTATGGACCGAAAACATAAAAATCTAAAACGTTATTTTAGTTATTATCTTAAATTAGTATTATACGTGTATAACAACTTCAATCCGGTTGTATAATGTGCATTAGACGCACTTTAGACAATAATGAAATGTAGAAACGTATACGTGTGCATTTGTTTTGATTGCATAATCATACATTGTAAATATATTTAAGTGATCAAGTGGGAGAAATGCCGAAGCGAGACAAAGTTAGATAGAATCAATTTACATATGATGAAACCAATGTAAATACGAGTGTATATATTTATTACGTGTGTGTGTGTGTGCTATGTGCATACATAATGATAAAAATGGAAACAATATTATAGAAAATGTTTGGTAGAATTAGTGAAATAATATCAAGGTTAATATTAAAACGAACATTGAAGAATTATTTTAGTGCACTGTATATTTTTTAAAGAGAATGCATAGGTACACGTTCAACATAATAATATAAAATATTATAATAGTATATATTATAATATTATATGCGATCATGTATATTATGCGCTCACCTATGCAGTTGCATTTAACCATTCTAACCTACAAGTTACGCGAAACTAAGGGGGAGATTGCACATGTTAAAGAATCTTATATAATCCCTACCTATAAATTGTTGTAGATAAAAATTTAAATGACCCTGCATGTATATATAGTATTATAGTTATATATATATTATACACAAAGTACGTAGACATATGTACCTATTATTATGCATAAGTTGTAGTTGAATGTGCATATAGTGATTAAAATGCATGTACATAATAATTGCAACGATATGGCGTCAGGTTGCATATTATGGATAAACCATTCAATCGAATACATGATATAATTTAATTGCGTAAACCGAACTAGACGAATGATAATAATAATATAATAATAAAACGATTTCAACTTTTGTTTTATGCACGCACTTGGGAAATCTCATCGGTACTTACAATCATACGTACCGATATTATATAAATCTTAGTATTTAAAATATTAAAGGTGATACAAAACTAGATAATATGTTAATCACTCGATAGATGTACCTACATAACTTAATATCGTACCTAATTGATAAATTATAATATTTGGAGTTTGTTGATGTTAATTAATGAAAAAAACAATATGAGGTACCTATATTTGTTTCATATTGATTAATCTTGATTTAAAATTTCATACAAAATATATTAAAATAAATAATGATTAGCTCACCCAAAGAACTATTGATTAAATTCTAATTCACATATAAATGACAGTAAAAATAGTATTTTTATTATACTGTTATAAGTTATAAGCTTTTACATTTTAACTTTTTGTTACACATTTTAAGTTAATAATATCAATAAAGTAAATATGAGAATATGTAAATCACATAAAATCAATATTTTATTGAATGACCTTTGATAAGTTTTGTATATTTAATTGATTACTTTTTTGAAGAACCTTTGCACTGCACAAAGAAAAATATAATATTTGCCTGTTTTGTAATAAAATACTTTTATTATAATTATTATAATAAAACACCAATAAAAATGGATTTATATTTGTCAATTTACAATACAATAGTCTTATTTATCTATAGTCTCGTTTAAAAAAAGACGAGTTCAATTTTTTAATCTCTGTAATTTCAGACTACGAAAACAAAAGATAAGTTGTTGATTATACACTTGATGATTAGGTACTTAAGTTACACTAAAAAATCAGACACATGTGGTGCATGTTTCATAAAAACAAATAGTAAAAGCATTTCGTAAGAATAAAATTAAAATGAACTTTGATTAAAAAAAAAATATTTAAAAAACAATTGTTTAACTTACCTAAAACATCTTAGTATATTATTAAATATTAAGACATCCTAATTAAGAATGGTATTTTTTTTTTTTTAATTCATTGTAAGGAATTAATATAAAGGTAAAGCTAAAAATTAAATAGAAACTATAGCAATTCTATTATATATATTACTATACAAGTGTTTAACTATATTCTCACCAAGAAAAACCACGTTTAAATTGAACAATATTATTATAACATTTAATAACCTTAGATAAATATAAATGTTACCTAAATGTCTTTGTTCTTGATTAAAAAAATAAAAACATTAATTTTTAAATTCCACTGTAGGTACCTAGTAATATTTACAAGACATTATACAAAATAAAAGAAACTATTAATAAAATAGACAAAAGAAGATTTTTCAATTGCTTACGTCGTATTTAGTCCAGCATAATGATCAATGACATTTAGTATGCCCTCTAAGTAAATTTGCCACGTAATGAATACTACGGATATTTAAGAAGTTAATTCAGTAAGATCGAGAACGGCTTTTTACGACGTCAGATGCGATTGGGACAAGTGCCATGAAATAACTGTACATTTTTTTGAAATCAAAGTAGTGTTCAAGTGAGTAATTTATAAGAATGTATATACGATTTATTTTTATATTATCGTAATGGAAATTAAAAGAAAAAATGTATAAAAGTATACAAGATAATTAGGTATATTAAAGGTAAACGATAGTATAATTAATTTCTTGAAAATTATTAACGATTTTTTGATACACAATACACACACACATATATATATATAATAATAATAATACTAGTAAATAGAATGTTACTCTGATAATTTTTATTCACATAATACAATTTTGAACAAGTTGTTAATTAGTTATATTAACTATATCGTATAATAGTGTTAAAAAATAAAATAAAGTTAAGATCGTAAAGTGGCCCAAAAAGGAACCACAAAATGTTGATCTACTATATACATTGAAACCTCATCAAAACTCTAAGTAGTTTAACTAAATTAATATATTCAAATTTTCGGGAAAATTTTGCTTAGAAATACCTAAAAAATTAAAAGTGTAGGGTTTCATAAAAAAAACAAATATTTCAATTTATTCAATTTATTACGTTAATACTTTTTGTTATTTGTGTGACCAAAGAAAACCAAGTAGAACATTTATAAATATTTACCGTTTACTAAATTTGAAATATTATAATTTTATTTTATGTATCAAATATGACTCTATTTCTAAAAACTAAGTATATATAAATAAGTATTTTAAATTGGGCGAAACATTTTAATTTAATTTTAATATCTAACATAATTATTTTTCATAAAAGTTACATTTATCAAGATTTTCTAATGACAATTGGGTAGTTTTAGTTTCAAATCAACTTTAATACTTGTTATAAGAATTGCTTAATAAAGTGCAATTATTTTTAAGTTAATTATAAACAAAATGAATAGTTTAAAAATATTTAATTTTTACTTCTTATGTATATTGTAAATTAAATTATATAATTTATTGTAATCATTATTTTTTTTAATAAAATTATAAAGTTAAATATGCTATGAGCTTCACGGGCTTTATTGTTTGAAAATATACCGAATATTTAAATATTTAATCTATACATATAGATACATTTTACATGTATATTTAATAATGTAATAATTAAATTATGACCAGCAAGGTAATCATATGAGTTAAATGGATTGAATGGTTTCCTAATGTATTAAGAATTTGTATGCTATTTATTTGCTTAGGTATTTTATCACGCCATAATACATATACGTCGATAATTCGATAGGTAAGATAAAATAAATGAAAATTACAAAAATTGGTTTAACAATATCGTGCAAAACACGCTTATCAACAGTACCAAATTATTTATCATACTAACGTTTGTCGACAGTTTATTACGAGGGGAATGATATTTGAAGGATTACTGCTAGACGTGATTAATACAATTTTGATTTAAGTAGCAATATTAACACATTTGTGTGGTTTGTATTACAATTATAATTAATAAATAAAATTAAGATCTACCATTTACCTACTGAAATAGATAAAATTTTTAAGAAATACAGTTGTTACACTTAATTTTGTGTTTAAATATTTACTAAAGTTTGTATCGAAAACTAGATACATATTATAATACATTGTGTATATGGTATACAGTTATATAGTACGGTATCGTACACCTAATATAGTTATGTTTGGTAAAACGCCAATTCAAAAATATAAAGTAAAAAAAAAAACATTATTTTTGATAAAATGTTCCTTTAAAAGAGTATAATAAAACTACCAATGTTAATCTTAAAAATAACAATAAAACAAAAAAACTATAAAATTCACTATAACCCGTAGATGACATATCGGATTTTTCTCAGTATTCAGATAGAACAAGTTTATTTATTAGATGTATAAGGTATAATACTATTACATAAGTCAAGCATTTTATTTATTTATATTTTTGAACAATAAATGTGTATTTGGCGTCAAGTCAAAAATTATATAACATGTACCTAATTATACTATTTGTATTACTTAGTTTTGTTGTATTTCTAATGCGCACTCTAAAACTTATAAAAATCAATTATACATTTCTTTTAACACAATAAAATCAATTTTTATATTATTTTGAATTCATTAAAAATAATTTTACAAATAAATAAAGTTCAACTATCGAAAAAATCTCAGAGAAGACATTATAAACTATAGGCGTTATGGTAAATTAAGTATTTTTAAAATTTTATAGCTGATTAAACCTCTATTTCTAATAATTTATTTATAAAAAGTAAAAATCAAAAATTCTAATAAGAAAGGTATGTTATTATTATTTTTAAAATAATTAATATTTGATTAAGTTATTACAAATTCAATAAACAAATAAATAGATGCATATAATAATAGAACATAATATATGATATATTATACTCATACACAGTCGTTCTCAAATATTGTACATTAACAACAAACAATAAACAACAATAAACTTTAAAGTTATAATTTTATAATAAATTGATATTTAATTTAATTATAATTAGGTAATTTATTTATATTATCAAATATAGACGATTGACATCGTACAGATAACACGTTTGTTACTACCTAGTTGGAAAAACTGAGGAGATATTTAATAAGGCACTCTAAAAGATAATAATATAAACATTTCAAAATATTATATTTATATTAATTAATTATGATTTATTCATTAGTTTGATAAATAATTAACAACATATTAACAAATGTAACCTTAAATGCACAACCCCTAGAAATATTAATATTTTTAGTTGAACCGGTACTTAATATCTAGTAAAAATGATTTAAAATATAATACAATTTGATAGTATAAATTATTTTTGAAAATCCATTAATAATGTACCTATAGCCGCACATTTGTTCCTAACACAATAACAATTTAGATTAGTCAACTAAAACCACAACATCTAATAAAAAGTTAAGGAGCGTATACTGTATATTATATAATATACATAATATCTAGACAAGGGCAAAATTTATAGGTAATTTTATAGCTAAAACACAAAGAACTATTTTTTGTAGCTTTGTTATGTACCGAAAATAAAATAAAAAATAACTAAATAACTCAAACGGACAGTTGAAGACCTATTTTTCGATTACCCAAATAATAACCGCAAAACTTATGATAAAATAAAAAAGTTTAAATACCTTTTGTATAGGTTCATTTAAATTACACTCAAAATATTAAAATTTTTAACTTTTTAAATTGTTATATTAACAATTTGACTCTCAATATTTTGCGAGATATTTTGATTATAATAATATAATATAGGTAAGGTAGGTAATTCTATCCTTCATATTTCTTTTTAAAATGAACGTATCTTAAATTTAATATTGATAGTTTTTAATTAATTGTTGATTGTTGAATACATTTTTAATAAGTCCTGATAATATTGTGTTATTTTCAACTATATAATGTTCAACATTTTTCTTTAATGGACAATTGATTTATTTTTATATTGCATTGGATATTATAAATATCTATAATATAGAAAACAAAAATCATTGAAAATAGTTTAATAATCGATGTCGGAAACATTATCTAAAATTAGTTTTGTGTACCTAGTTATATATTATACAAAAAAAAAAAAAAGGAACAATAATAAAGACTGATTATAATTTATAGAGAAAATGTTAATACATTGAATAGGTAATAGAGGTACGTTAGTAAATTGAAGGAAATAATTTTATATAACTTATTTCAAAGAAACGTATTTTTAAAAATGACTTGTTTCCAAATAAAAGCTTGTAATTTTATATTTGTATCGAAAAATTGTTCTGTTCCCTTTTAACGAGACAGCGCGTAGGATCTATTCATACTTTCCAGGAATATTTTGTCCATATTATATTCAATTCCAATACAAGTTCTTCATTAGAAACAAGAGTTTAGATTAAATATATATTAAAATGTATTCATAAAATTTTTCCCAAACACGAATATATATATAAATAAGTATTAATACTTATTACAATTTACCGATACGGATCATATAACTAGTGGTTAGGTTATACGTAAACATTTAATACAATTTTACTGTGCACAGAATATAAGACGTGTAACACACACGTTGGATATTTTGTTAGATTGAACCATTTAGGTAAAATACTCAATATTAAAACGAAGGTATACATGAGCAAATATTATTAGATCATTATTATTGGCTTAAAATGCTGTTGATAATAACTTTTCTTTTACATACAATATACAATATAAAAGAAATAATGAACTTTCAACCGAAAACACATAGGTAAAATAAATTATTTTACTATATATTTTAATATAAATAGGAATAAATACGATATATAAGTGTCACTTATTTGTCGATTAATAATGTTTAGAATAACTTAATATTTTTATAAGAACTTTAATATATTTAAAAGACTTCCCATAGATATACATAAAAACTTTTAAAATAAATAATAAATTGGATAATTTTAACATTTATTGAGCACTAACAATGTTACCAACCATACTAAGTTTATTTTTCGTAATTAAATATAGAAATAAATTGTTCAAAATAATACTGCAGATATTTAAAACTATAAAAAGTAAAATGATTACTTCTAGAGTTTGTTTATGATTGTTTCATTGTTTTACTAGTAGATACACACATCAACAGTTTACAACAAAGGATCTATTGCTAGTAAACATAAAATAATAGGTCAAATAAAACAGTAAATATACGATTCCAGATTAACTTAATTTTTTATATCGAAAAAACTATTAGACGATCATTGTATTCATATCACTTAAGTAAATATTTGACGGTTGATAAAGTATTGCACTACCTTGCAATTATTATGATGTATAAATGTCAATAATGGTACAAATACATACAGCAGTATGGTAAGTAGCTGATTAAAATGTTCAATATTTTAGAATGAATTCTATGTTATAGTAGAATTACTAATTTTGTTTTAATATTCATAATTCATCTAAGAATGCAACACTTATTCATTAAATAAGAATTGTTTTAATTTAGCGGACACGTAGAAAGTTAAATTTAGTTCATAAGTTATATACAATAACACAACAACCAGATTTATTATACTTCAATAGACGTTTTCAAAAACATAAGAAATAAACACTTAATTCAAAAACATTACATAAATATTGTACGAGCTATTTAAAAAGTGCAACGTTAATGTTAATCGGTTACCTAATAACCTATTTGCTAATTAAAATTAACTAATAAAAATAAATAATTAACTTTATTGGTTAACATAATTTCTGAAAGTATTATGTAAAAAACAATTTTCAATATACTAAATATTGAATATAGTATGTCTATCATTGAAAGTTGTTCGAGCCTAAATTAGAGAAAGGAATAAAGACTAAAAGTTTTGAACAAAATGTATACGATAAAAATCATAACTGATGCGAATAATAATAAATAATATGTGTGAATTTCTGAATTTTTTTCGATCACACAAAATTAACAATAAATCGTAATTTTTGTAATTTATTGAGAATTGTTAGAGATTTGACTAGGTACCTATGCGGTTTGAGTGACATATCCCCAACGTATTTAGGATAGATTATATACATTAAATAGAAATAAAATCACAGAGAAGAATAGAGTCCAAAAATCTACCATTATAGGAATTCAAAATTGCCCGTGCATAACATGTCTAACGGCTTATGCCGAAATACCACGAGGACAGGATAGACAAAAATTATATTGAATTTCGTTGTATTTCAAAGAAAATCGAAGTACCTATACTCACTGCAGTAATTATAATTAATTTCATTGAAACACTGAGAGTCGAATACGGCGGGAAAAAAATGTATTACATGATAAACCTAAGATCATAAGCATTATAAGTTCACACATCAAATGTTATCACTCAATGTTATGATGTGAAAACACTCAACTCCAAGTGGCCCCTGCCGTTATCTACGAGAATCCCGCGTACGTTTAAACAACAAAGCAGGAGGCAGACGATAATATTCCCATAACATAATATTATTTATTATTATTATTATTACTTGTTGGTGGTGGGTTTATCGGCGATCACGTTCCGGTATTCGCAGCGATCAGTATAAGGGTTGTTGTTATTGTTGATGTTGTTGTATTTGACGTTGTTATAGTTGTTGTTGTCATAATTGTTATTGTTGTTGTTACTGCTATGGTAATAATTGTTGTTGTTGTTTCGTAAAGAGTGGTTCGGTAACATTGCGGCCACTGGCACTTGAGCGTCGTTCAGACCACCGATCGGGGGATGATTGTTATCGTAAGGGATGTAATATTGGTTGTGCGGCTGCGGCGGAAAGTCGGCCACCGACGGATGAGCGGGCACGCCGTGACAGTCGTACGACGGTTGGTTGGGCGAGTAGACGGGCTGGTACGACACGGGCGACATCGACGACGAGGACGACATGGGTGGCGACAGTGACGACGAAGACATGGACCGGTAGCCGTTGTCCAGCGACGTGACCGGAGACATCGCGGCGCAGAGATTTCTGTGGTTGCGGTGCAGCTGCATCGGCGAGTCGTGGAGTTGGTGGTACGACAACTGCGGATTTCCGTGTTGTTGCTGGTGGTGCTGCTGCTGCTGCTGAAGATGTGGCGCGTACGAGTGACGATGACGGTCTACCGCGGCCGGCGCGAAACCAGTTACGGCGAGAGGCATCACTGTGCCGGCGGTGTACATGGACGACGGTACGGCCGCGGGATCGTCGCAACAGCCGCCCGGAAACATGACGTCGCCGTAAAGATCGTCGTCGTACCGATGCGCCAGTTTTTGGATCTTTCGAATCGTCCGATAAGGCGGTATTATTATCCTTCGGCGGGCGCGAAACGCGGAAAAGCCAACGAAAAATCACGAAACGACGACAAGTATAATTATTATACCGTAATAAACGACGTACCTACGCGATGACCGGAAGCGGCGAGTGACTTTCGAACAACAAAACGGTCAGGACACTAATAATGATAATAATAGTAATAATACGACCGGCGGTAGTCAGCGGCAGAGCGCGGTAACGGCTTCGTCGTCGGCGGCACGAGCGTCAAAAACCCTAACCGCACTCAACTCGGAATCGCGTGTACAGCACATGTTGCTTCCGACTCGGCGACTACTTCTGGCGGCCGTGGCGAATCGCTCGACATTGACACATTGAAGAAAGGGAAAAAATTGCGGGCACGCGGACCGCCTCCGCCGGTGGGTCGTGCCGCTGCGTATGCGCGCGTGGTCCGGTCCTGCAGTGCAGCCGGGCTTGCGCACCGTAACATCACGGGCGGCGGGCGTGCGCGCGCTCACTCACTCGGCCCCGTCTCCCGCGGCGGCAACACTGCACCGGTCCGCTCGGCGGTGCTCTGGGTTGCGCGTGACGCAGCGTTTTGTGCATCACGCGCGTCGCGCCCGCGCGAGACGGCCGACGGGTTTACCGCCGTTGCACCGCCACGCCGCCGACGGTAACTATGCAATTCTCGTGACCCGAGGTCAGGGTCTACGGCGACCCAGAGGAAGGATACACCGATCGCGATACTGACCCATACCCATTGTATATAATATTATAAATATTATGGTTTTCGACTTGTTAAATATTGCAGTGTTGTGATGGTAATAAAATATTGTAAGTTATCACTGTATGGTGGCTATATAGGGACTAGAGGTTTGCGTGTTTTTTTTTTTTCAATGATCATTCAAAACATAGTTCAATAATAATAACTTATTATCATATTATTATTATACGTTTCCGCGAAAAGAGATATCGCCGACAAATCGGTATAATATGATAAAGTATAATCAGGGGCGGTCGAACAGTAGATCGCGGACAATTTCAAAGTCGATCGTGTTAGAATTTATTTTTATGGCCACCCGCCGTATATGTTAATTAATAATTATAGTTATTCGATAATAAAAAAAAATGTTCTATGGAAGTCGATCCTCAAAGGTGAAGTATGTTTTTAATAGATAGTGGCCAAAAAAAGTTTGACCATCCCTTGGGCCTGGTATATAATAATATGCCTTGCGACGGGGAGGTTTTTTATTTTTGACCCAGACGGACAATAACCACGTATTTGTTCATGATATCGTTTAAATTTCGTTATTACATGAAAATAAATTTATATTATGTTAACATTTAAATATTAGAACACCACTGACCTTCAGTGGAATATAAATGTATGTAACAAAATTAATACATTTTATAATTTCCTAGCTCGCACCATATTATTTTTACCGATTTAACTAATCAGCTATATAGTAGCAAGTATATCAACAAGCAGAATGTTAGGATCATCTTACACAACGTCGTGTGAACTTTTTTTTACAAATACAATATTTAAACATAAACAATTTCATTATTGAAACATTTGAAACACAGTATATTTAAAATTAAATTTCAAGCAAATTTGTTAAATTATGTAGCAGTAATTTTTTTTTAACAAATTGGAAAATATATTTAATATAATTACTTATGTCTTTAATTTATTTATTGAACTTTGCGGAACAATTAAAAACTCGCTAGAGAATGTACATCTAAATTATAAATATAATAAATAAAGTTAAGGTAAAAAAAAAAAAATGAATAGAATTAACGATATTACTAAGAAAAATAAAAAGTATTTTTCAGCAATCCGTTAAAGTACACAAAATGCAATGTTATAGCAAAATAAAAAAAATTGCTATACGTAGGATGTGAATATACTAGTATACTAGATATAGGTAGATTAGCTTAATTATGTAATTTAAAATTATTTTAATTTGTTACATGAATACATTTAAAAATTAGGACAGGGAGATAAAAACCAGTTGGTGAACAAGCGTCTCACTACGCCTCTTTATAATGCAAAATATAATGGCATACCTATTATAACTTATGAATAACCTATACAATTTTAACTTTAAATTAAACTAATGTATTGGGATAAACAATTCTGAATTTTTAAGTAAATAGAAAAATGTATTATTAATGGTGATTTAATCTTGATTGGATCTAAACATATATTATTTGATTAATGTCCGACTAAATAAAAATTTTCTATTCTGAATTTTAAGGTTCAAACATACATCTTCAATGTAAGTTTATACTGAACATTAATTATTCTAAGTATACTACTACTACAGTTCACAAGTGCAATCTATAAATATCTAATACGTTGTAGAAAGAATTATTCTACAATCAACATAAATTAAAATTAAAATGGATTAACGTACCAATTAAAATCTAGATATTTAGATCCATTATTTTAGATTTTATCGATCAATGTGATGAATATATAATGGATGTATGACATTGCTTATCTGTCATCATCTTTCAGAGTTCTAAACACGTTTAGAGTTTTAATTTCAGTATTTTTTCTGGTAAGAAAGTTAATTTTATTGGTACTTTAGTGGGGTTTAAAATAAAAATGTACAAATACCTTTTTTAATGACTGAAAAAAAAACAAAAATTAGTAAAAATGGAATACTAGGAATTTTTTAACAAACCAATTTTTGACATTCGAATTTTTAATTTTGTTGTTATTTAAGAACGAATAACCATACAAGTAGTAACTGAAAATATCACTAAATATTCATATATTAATAATTCTATATGAATGATGTAATATTTAAAATATTTTGAATTTTTAGACCAATTTATAAATATTTGAATTTTTTTGTTCGGTTAAGTTTATTTACAAACAGCGGAGTACGAATGCGCGCACTTTACTTTGTTGTGTATAAAATGATTAGGTACGCGCAGTGGCGGAATAACAAGAACATGATTTTGAATTTTCAAAGGCATACGACTGAGCGTAAAATTGGATGCAACGTTGCCACTTCGTTAATAACAAATTTTAATTATTTCTTTATTATTTTTTATACATAAAAACGAATGCAAATACTCAAATGTAAATAATTCAAAAAAGTGAACAATTAATATTTAATTGAATCCATAGATTATAAATCCTCATTAGCACTTTTAAAATGGAATTATCAGTTGATACTAAGGATATACGCTGTTTTTTACGGTAACCTCCATCTAACATAGGTACCTATCTATCTGTCCAATGCCTAATAAATCAAAATATGTGTACATTCGCTATAAACAAATCAGTTTGCCTTTCTGAACTTATAATATGGAGAATTTCATTTTCCATTTTAAAAAATAAATATAAAATATGTCAACTCTACAAAAAAAAAATACGTAGACTGATCCAGCTGAAACATTAACTTAACTGACAGTAAATAGGTATAAACTATAAACTCTTCAAGCACATTATTGTAGTAATTCTGATGCAATATAAAAGTATGATCTAAAATATTATAATTTATAACCAATTACTTCTTAATGATGGGGAGTTTGTCTGGTATTAACAATAACAAATAAATATTAGTCTACTATATAGTAACGTTCTTAGGATTTCCGATTTGCCGCGCACGGTGCACCTATAGATATTTGACAACGTTATTTAGAAGTAAAAAATAATATAGCATGCTCAACCGTACGCCATACGCACCCTCTTCAATAATTGTTAATAAACAATTTTAGCTTGCTCCAAAAGCTTAAAGATTTAATACAAGTTAATAACAATAATAAATTATAAGAATATTATATACTATTAAAATAATATAAGTAATAAATGCTATGTTTCAGAAAAAATAAAATAATTGTAATACTTTTTTTTTCGTAATACTAATAGTAAAATAAATTATTTAAATAGTATCTAAAAAAATGATACTTAAAGTATCAAAATATACTTATAAGTAATATAAAAAAGAATGACCGTTTTCGCTGAGAGTCGTTTTTTTAAATCAAATTCAAATTGAACACGTCTATACTACATAATAAGACTTACTCGCCGACGAGGTTCACTCTAGGCCTATAGTATAGTAAATAAGCGGTTACTGGGGCGGTTACCTAATTTTCCTTTTTTTTATGGAGTGACTTTAACTAAAAATATCAAAACGATTAAATGATAAGTTAAGAATTAGTTGACCATACTGTCGATACTAATATAATATACTTATTATATCTTACAATCTACCTAATAATGTTCCATTAATATATTTTCATTTTTCATCGTGAAAAATATGAATTTTATATTTATTGTAACTAACAACTAAATGTAAAATATAACTTCCTTACCTAGGTGGATTTGAGCATACAGTTCCTTCTGCACTATTTCGGGATGAAGTAGACTTTTTATCGTCTATTCCTTGCTCTCGATCTTCCTCTTCGCCATCACGAGACGAGTTGCTATTGTCCCCCATGACTGCTATACCTAGAGAATATTCAATAGGTAAAATAGTATAAGTTAAACACTTATTGGTTGGACACAAAAATGTTAGTTCATAACAAGTGATAAATTATTTATGTATGATAAACTTATAAGGAATACCGAGAACAGAACATATTTATAGTGTTGGTGTCTATAATTTAACACTAATGTTTTACGCACTGTATAAATTATAATAATGTATTATTTTTTAGAATTAAAATTATTTCTGTTGTTTACGTAATCTTTTAGGCACTAACATTAGGAAATTATTTGTAAATAGAAAATAAAACCCGTCGTTGAATTCTTAGTAAAATAAATAATTAAGTCATAAATATATTTTTTCAAATACAAACTTTAAAAAAATCATTCATTTGAATTATTTACTAGTCAATATAGTTAATATTATTATATTAGTTTACTTAACACGAGTTGTATTTTTTATTTTTTATTAAGTATTACTAAAATATATTTTTTTAATACAACGACCATAATACGCATTTTACTTTATAATTTGTTTTTATTTATTATATTGTATCTAAGTATTTTAAAGTGCAATTTGTAAAACAGAATAATAAAATGTACTTTTCAGATATTTTCACAAAAATTTTCATTTGCTTATACACGCACTTTATAAATCTTGATAATATTGTAGTCATGTATTTTATACTAAAAAGTAAAAATAAAAAAATATGCAACTTAAAAAAGAACAGTAAATTATTAATCAACGCATTAAATCATACGTAATTAAGTTAAACATCGATTTTGATGTAATAAAAAATACTTTTATAGTTAAAAATCACACAAAAACGTTTATATACTTGGTGGTAAAAATGAATAAAACAGCAGCTCGAACAACAAATTATAAAGTAGATTTAAGTTAATAATATAAAACGGTAAACGAAGAAAATAGAAAATTGAGATTTAATATTTCAAACAAAGTCAAGGTTTTATCATTTACGTCCATACGAGCGTCCATAGTTTCAAAAGATTTCACACAACATTTATAAATGCAAAAAGAAACAAATCACAATAATAATCATTGATTTACGAACGTAATTTGCTGATAGTGAATAGTAAAGATATAAAAAGGAATTATCAATTGTATACATTTTACTGCACGTGTGTGCAAATATACGATATTCAAAGATTAAAATTCTATAGCTGGATTACTTACTAAAAATGTAGATGATACTTATAAAATGTAATTAATCTAAAATACTGCATGTATTTAAAAACTATTATTAATTCAAAAAAAAAAAACATTTTATCGAATTTACAATTAAAAACGCTGAGAGAATATATCTATCGGATATCAGTATAAGTAAAAGGGAAGGTAATAACCAAGATGTAATTATAATAATATGTATAATTTTACTTAATTAATTATTTAGGCCACAGCATTTTAAAATTAGATATTATAATGTATCGACTAGAGTTTTTAACTTTCATAAAAAATGTAAATGGCTTTGTGATAAACATTTTTTTTTAAATACCTATTAATAAAAAAATTATGATTATCATATATATATATATAAAAAAAAAATCAAGCTTTCAAAACGTCATGTATCTATATAATATGATTAGTATACATTAAGCACAATAGTACTTAGAATGAGCGTAATAAGCGTTTTACCCTTAAAAAAATTAGTAATTGTACAAATAAATTATAGGTGTACCTCGAAGTGAACTTACACAATTTTTTCTAAAGGTGTAAGTGTTATTAATTTTGTTAAAAAAAATTTATAGAAAAGTGATTAATATTTTTATGGTTGGTAATATCAGTTTAGATTACCAGTAGATATACGTATGTATATCATAATGTATAGATATTGTATGCCCTCTAACAGTAGAGGACATACGTAATCTGCGCCCGATTTTTGATCCATGTTAAAAAGGTATAACTTTTACTGTCACTATTTATAAAATATACAAAAAATTTTATTTATTTAAGTCTCTATAATTGTGTACTTTTTAAATTAAATTACAGAAATTGTATTTTTGTCCAAAACCGTGGTATTTGTAAAAATATTTAAAAAAAAATATGTTATTATTTGTCCTGGTATTGTAATCCAAAATTATTTAATTCATTATTCATACTTGGTATATGGCTGTAGAAAATTAAGTATAAATTATAAATTAGTAATTTCGTTTAATTTTGCAAAAATATATAGCTATTCATTTTTAAAATCTTATACGGGGGCAGTTTATGCAGTCGCTAGTAGATATTTTATTTTTAATATAATATACGCCAAACGGCTATTAAAAATAAACAATGAAAAATAGATAATATGATTAACTTAACAAGACATAAGAAACAGTAGTATATTATCTAACGGATATCAATATTAAAGTAGATACCTATCAATAAGTCTCACATAATTAATAATATATAAAAATTATAAATAACAAACACGTATTATTATAACTGGAAGACTTTAACAACCTAAAAAATGATAATAATGTAGCAGAAAGTATATTAATAACAAGTCTTTATTATTTTAAGTTAGGTACTAAATATTTTAGAGAACTAAGTATCTCAAAAAGTTAGATTAATGAATCTAAATTGTCCTTAGATAAACAAGGCGAAGATGAAGAAAAATTAGAAGAATTTATAATAATATATATCTCGGACATTAAAAATTAATAAACACAGTTATGTAACATTAAGTGTTAAAATAAATACGTCAATCTTTATTGTGGATACAAAAATTTCATAAACATCGCGATTTCACGATACCTATTAATTAGAAGTGCATGTTAAAAGTAACGCATCAAGTTAAAAGACGGTTTTCCAAGCGGGGACTGGTGCATCAAGTATACACTGCGCAATCTGAACACGCTATTGATCGAACGAATTCGGCGTCAGTAACGATAGTTGTTGACCTATTTAGACCAGCACAAAAGTCTAGAATAGTGTTATATATCATGAAAGATACTACAAGTATACACTTAACAGAACTAAAGCAAAAATAACAATGATTTTGAATTTTAAAATAATATAATATAAGATTAAATTGTTAGGTACATCTAAATTAAAAACATATAAAATATGATTGTTTCATGAAATTATAATTTTAAATTAGGAAACCTTCGTCAAGTAATCAGGTATATTGATGACTAAAATCAATGAAGTAGGATTGTGCACTTTATAATTTTACTTATTTTTTGCAAAAAATTGAAAAAATTCTAACGGATTGAGAACCAAAAGATATATGTTGTCTTTTTACACCTACCGCAAATATAACACTATTGCGCATCAAAAACAAGTATAAAAATAAAAAAGTGGATTTTAACAAAAGTCCAATTTACCATTTTTTTTTACGTATAATTTATATTTACAGGATCGACCCACAACATTAAATTGTAAACTTGATTAAATATTCTAAAAGAACACATTTTAATTACGATTTGTATAATACATTCATATTGAGAAATATAATAATTTTAGTTATTACTTTTAGTTATAAAAAAATAAAATAAATAAAGACATTAATGTAACAATATATAGATAACTTGATGAATAGATGCTATAATACCTATGTACCTAAATGTTATTTTAAAAAAAAACCAAGACCGGAATTCTATATGATAACTGGCTATCTAATATAACATACTTATATTTTATCAATTTTATTAGAAATCCAATACAATTTAGTAATCGATATGCCATTTCCACTACTGTTCTATGCTTTAACGCATTTCATACAAAATATTAATTTAATCCTTACCATGTTTTGTAAAATGTGCCATAATATAATAAACAAAAATTGAAGAATGGATGTATCTATTTAAAAAAAAAAAAAAAAAAATGAGAAAAAAGTTAATCTATGTATTTTAGTAAATAGCCATAAATATAGAAAATATAGAGTACTCAAAAAGTATGGCGATATTCAATATCAATTTATACACTAACAAAAATTGTTGATCAAGTATACTTAACACTTAATGAACATAACCCTTAACATAATTATAGTATAATAAATTTCGGAAATATCGATATTAGACAAATAGGTAGAAAATAAATAATTCCCGAGTAAGAAAAATGTAAAAACTGTATAATTACAAGGACAAATAAGATAATTCGACACAAGAACTCCATAATATAAAAAATGAAAATACAAGACTGTCCATTGTAATATATCACTATATTATTAGATAGGAAAGTTAATCATGTTTTCAATATTTTCATAAAAAAAAAAAAGAAATTGCAGTTATAATTATTTTAATATCATTATGCTTTTTTGATTGAAAAACAAAGTTTAAAATTATTTTTAAATATCATAAAAGTAATCTAGTCTTCATGGTAATAACTTAAAAAAACCAAATTATTTTGAAAATACCCTTGAAAATATACAATACCTACAAAATAGATAGTACCTATATTTAGTGGAAATTCCAAATCTTTATAAATACCTATGTATTTTTGAATTATAATAAAATAATAAATTTGTTCCATTGATTAAATTAAATTTTTTTTAATAAGAACTATAAATAAATATAGACATTTAATATTATCGTTGCCAGCAGGTAATTTTTCATAGAAAAACATAACATAAAAAAGAAACAGTCAAACAAAAATATAGGTACACAGGTACAAAAGTTAAACAAAATAAAAATCATTTTTGGAAAATTTATGTATGTTAAGAATCAAAACATAATTTAGAAATTATGTTATTTAATTAATAACATTAGTTTGTTATATATTTTTTTTTTAATTAAAATATAATAATATTAGGTACAAGTAAGCATTTATATATTATTTTTTTTGATAAATTAATCTGTTACATTATATAACAATAAGATCTGGCAGATTTGTACTATAAAAATATCTAAATAGTTTATTAAGATGTGGGTGAAGAGGTTTCCAGTGATACCAATTCAATATGATAAAGGTATACTATAAAGTATAAGTAACTACAAGTAGTTTGATAAATAAAACCACATTAGCACTAGATAAATATTTTCTGTTGATCAAAATAGTATAGAACATAAATTACCGTCCATATAAATAAAATATTATAGATGGTAATTGGACTAGACGATATATTTTAGAAGAACAAAATAACATAATATTATTTAAACACATTAATAAAAAAAAAATTATAGAAAAAACTTAATTTTTAAATAAATGAATAGGTACCACCCAAAATAAATACTATCCAAAAATCTTAAATAGGTACTATAAATTATAAAATTAACCTTGATTTATAAATAGAAAGATGGTACATATTGTAATACTGAAAA
This sequence comes from Aphis craccivora, assembly GCA_009835225.1. Lineage (NCBI taxonomy): Eukaryota > Metazoa > Arthropoda > Insecta > Hemiptera > Aphididae > Aphis > Aphis craccivora. The sequence continues at coordinate 28,761 of VUJU01001724.1, forward strand.
TTCAAACAGTGTTAAAATAAACTGTTAATATTATCTTTTAGAATATAGTTAGGTATTAATAATTACCTCTATAAAAAAAATACTTTAGTTTATGTAATATGTATATAATAGCATAAGAAATAATTTCATAAAATATAAATCTACATATTATTAAAATTATTTTAACTACTATCAAGTATCAACATAATATAATAATTACCCAGTTATACAACATTATTAATGTTGATAAAAATATTGTTCAATAGAATTTGTGTCTACAAAACAATCTAAGATAGTTGGTTTATTAACCTTAATGCTAATGTAAAAGAAATTTAGCATGCTACAGAACTCATAAAAAAATTACTTGTAAAATATAGAATGTACTGTAAAAAGTGATAGTAATTGAAATTCTTAAAAATAACACTCTAAAATGTTTTTCACAAACAGGTACGGATGATTAAAGTGTAATAAAACAATAATGTATTAATATAATATTATATTGATCAGAGTATAATAAGTACCTCCTTTCAATTTAGCAATTGATATTTTCTTTAACTGGATTGAAAAAATAATAACCACTAAAAATGTATTAACCTACCAATAAATTATGTATAATATCGACTATGTTAGACCTTACTACCAGTTATTTTTGGTGTTAAAATTGTTGCTAGTCTTTCTAAATAGTTCTACCTAATGAAAAACAGAAAATAAGTACCTATAACAAAACTTAAAAAAACACCATCAAGATACATCAAACATTATTCTTCACTAGTCTAGTCTATGCCTGATCAGAATATATCCTGATAGTACCTATCAAAGTATTTGAATACTTATTTGTTAAACATTTCATTCTTAATAAAGGACATAAGTAGGTAAGTGATGCGCTAAGAAAAGCATGGAATTTTAAATAACATAATCTAAGTAAATAGAATGTTAATGTTAGCTATTATGATACACAGCAAACACCGTAACCATTTGCCGACATTACATCGTAACAGTACAGAAAAAAACACAGAGGCACACAACTTTCAATAGTATATGTTATAGCCTTATAGGTATACATACTTACATACATACACACATAATACATAAGACTTATACATACTTGTACAAATTGCTTTTCCGTCAGTCTTATAAGCGATGATGTTCAGTCTTGTAGTGCAGTCTTATCGTGCGGCTCATGTATGCGCCAATTGAACTATTTTGTTTCGAGGTGGTCGTCCGTTTACGACACGTCTAAAAAACGTTTGTCGCACATCTGCCCATAAGTTCTGCAACCGATCGGCATAACTGATCGTTCCTCGATCGTACACTGCACGTCATCATAGCCACTTTTGTGTCGAACCGTCAATAATATATTAAACGTAAAGAAATCACATACGAGACCCGCACACACCAAAATACCAAGCGAATTGTCATCCAAACGAGATGCACCAGTACCGAGACGAAACAACGTAGAAATAAGTTAAAAGGTATAGTTATTCAGTTATAAAGTAAGACTAATAAGTAATAACTATTTCTAATTACTACTATTATTGTTATTATTATTTCAATTATTATTTTACGATTACATACGAACGACAACAAACCCGACCCGACCCATCAGACGCCATGTTTGTTGTTGATGGTCCCATTATCACTCAGTCGATCATAGAAGAAAAAATCAAACGAAATAAAAAACGAAAAATCATGCATTATGCAATATATATCATAGTAAAGTAATGCTAAGGTGTTACTGCTGACACTTTTTCATTGTTCAATGTTTAGTCATAAACAATATAAACTATTGTTCTGTTATTGTTATTGCTGGCTTATACATATTATAAAAATATAATAATATCAATTCATTTCTCGTTGCGGTTTGATGTTATGAATCATCTATTGACTACCTATTATAACACACACGTCCTAATAGGTATTTTTATGCTTATTATAGCCAATCCCCACGGACCGCCATTCTCAATTACGATTTATTTTAGAAAATCAAGTACGAGAAGAAAATTATTATGAAAAAAAAAAGAAAATAGGTTATTGTTTTTAGATAAGTACCTACATTTTATTATAGTAGGTACCTACCTAACCTAGTACCTACGTAATATTGTAAAATTGGATTTCTTTAATATCATAGGGATATTAAGTGGAGGGATGCTTAAGCTTTTATACTATTGTTAGATTATGCATATTATATTATACCTAATACCTATCATTATAAGTGGAGAAATGAAAAATTTAGTTTATAATAAGTGGTCGGATGCCATGCCCCGTATGCGCCCCCACTTCGACCACTGAATTCATAACATCCAATTAAACCAATCTAACTAAATACGAGGATAGAATCACGACCACAAGGCCTATTTCTTTCTACAAATATATTTTTTAATGGCTGTGTACGTTTAAAAGGAGTTTACACAAATAAAATAAAAAATATTTATATGATAAAGTTTGTAAATTAGTGAATACGGGAGTTCAGAACTATATGTAGTTGAATGAAGTCTATGGTATTACTTAATTTGTAATTATTGAATTATAATCAATCATTAATAATATTAATATATTCAATTATTAATTTATATTAAGTATTTTTGACCTCTTGACGTGAGATAACAATATTTTATACCTATTACTTATTAGTGTCTAAACGTCTAAAATATTATTCGTTTCTATGATGATTGCTACAATCTGCAATCGCCATGACAATAATAATTATATATAATATCTTTATTTAACTAATTTATAATAGTAAAGGTAAAATATTATTACAATATTAAACTATTAAATTAGTTGTTAGCCTTATTATTATTAAAATATTTATTTTAATGGTATAAATGCTACAAAACGTATTACTTAGAGTCTTGGAACAACTCGAAAACTATAAATATTTAATCAGGATTAATATCTATCTTATTGGTATACTTACTGGTTGTGATATTAATTATTCAAAAACATGTTTTCATACTTCATAAATCGTGACTTATTGAATATTTATAGATCAATTTTTTGTGTTTGTTAAAATGAAAAATAATTTTATCTAATTTAATCAGTAATTGTTTTTAATATTGTATAATTTATTTCTAAAAAAACAAAAACTATCACATTTTTAAATGCAATCAAAAAATGTATAGATCAGCAAAACATAGATAAAGTTCATTTATTTCTAATAAAAATACAATTCTGATTATTTTACGAAAATAAGGTCATTTCTCAGTCCTCAAATCACTATTATACTATAATGAGGAAATATGGAAATGTGATTTTATAGCCGATGTAGAAACTCAGAGAACTTAACAACAACTAACAATTGAGAATAGTATTATGCATCGGTAATCGGTATATAATGAATGCATCTACAACATTTAAAATGTTCTGCAACAAATTGATTACCTCTTAAATTGTGGATAAGAATTAAGTATAATTTCTTTAGACTTAAAGTTTTACGTTTATGATGTATTCAACAATATTTTTAGTGACTACAAGAAATTGTTTATAAGATCCGATCAATTAAAAATTTCTAATACCAAAATAGCCGTTAGAATACTCAATAAATCATACATAACAAATCTAACATTTTTTCAAAGAATAGTTCATGATTTAAATTAAAATTTTCTGGGTTTTTTTTTTTTTGTAGAAAATCTAACAAAACATAAAGGGAATAATTTTATTTGAAGAAGTAATAACAATAAAGAACGCCGTAAAAATACACGTTTAGGCAACACAATGTATATATTTTTTAAAATCTATCTCATAATAATTTACGTTTAAAATTTAATCATAATATAGATTTCTTCTTTTCCTTAAGAATGATTTTAATTTAAAAAAAAAAGATCAGGACGGTCCTCTCAAGTTTCATAGTACCTAACTATTGTTGTTCTTATTATTTATTTATACTAATTGGAATATGATTAGAATTTATTTTAACGATTGTAGCACACATAAACTAGAAATCCACTAGTGCTTAACCTCCCCCCTCCCTCCCAAAATGAATAATTCAAATTGTTTTCGTTCTTGGAAATTTGAAACCCGTACCCATTATTTATCGTTATACTACAAAAAAAAGTAACAAATGATAATACAATATTATAAGCTTTGACTTATAAATGATAAATTTACGCGCACTAAAAGTACGAGTACCTACCTACTTTACAATAGCATGAACAATATAATAATCTGTTCTGATCTCTCTTTAGTTAAAATAAACATACCTAAGTATACGTAAAGTATTTTAATCTCTGGTAACAATAAATAATAATTAATTAGAAGATATATAAAATAGGAACAAATTTAGGAAATTAAAGTTTTATGCTAATCAAATAATCGGTTACTACATACAAAAAAAAACATTATTCAACATATGAAGTTTTATAACATAAAATATTGAATTATAGGAGTATAACAATATTTAAAAGTGAACAATAACTGAACTTTTAATTTAAAATTTGTAGATACTTAAATAATATTCTAACATTTAAAGATGAAAATAAAATAAAACAATGTCTATAATATAGTTAATTGTTATTGTGTAACGACTTATTATAATTGCTTATTAAAAATTATTATAATATTACATTACGGTGACAAATTTAGGATTTATTTGAGAGAGGAGATATGACTAATACAATTTTTCTTCCTCCACTTGAAATACATGAAGATACTATTAATTTATTATAACTTTATATCTTATATATATTATTATAGGGCTCGGATTTTAAAGCATAATAAGCAACTAAAAAAGCACAAGATTGCTTTTAAAATGCAAAAAGAAGCAAATTTATTTTTTAAAAAAGCAAAAAAAAAAACACGACCAAAATCAACAAAAAATTTGAAAAATTAATTTAAATTAAAAAAAAGAATTATTTACCAGAAGAAGAACCGACTATTGTTATTAGAAAGACTATTGTTAGTAGAATATTTTTATACATAGAAAACGAACTTTCTACATCCACTGAAGTGATCGGTGCATACTTATCATAGTTCTTACCAGAGATTTCAAATTACAACATTAAAACTTAAATTTTGAAACGATCGTAGTTCGACAATCTATCCATTTAATAATCAAGCCGATAACGAAAACAATAATAATTAAATATAAACATTTAGTCCGCATTCTGGGTTTTTACGTTTCTTATTAATTCAATTTTGTATTATTACCATAGTGACATAATAAACATATAACAATTCTACGTCTTAAATAACTAAAAAAAGCAATGTAAGCTTTTATGTATAAAAAAGAAGCATATGCTTTAAAATTTGAGCCCTAATTATATAATATGTTCATAGTAGGTGCATAAACCTTATAATTGTAACATATACATACTAAATAATGAATCATTAATTTATTTATCATTTACAAAACAAACTGTATTCTTCTATGTTTTTTAGATTTTTCATCAATAATTTTTTCAACATCCAACTTTATGTTGCTATAAATGTAAAGCTTTATAAACCCATTCAATCTGAACTAAAATTAAAATAATATTTAAAATTTAAACAATTAATAAATACAACAAATATTTCATTAGTGAATAGGGAATATTTACCTCCTTCATAGAATTTCTTAAATATGTTTTTAATATTTTCATACAAGCTAATGCAGTGATTACTAACAAAAAAGGTTAAGACGGAAGATATATCTTCCTCATCACCCCCTTAAATACGCCACTGTTACTTTATAAACTAATACATTGAAGTTAAATTTATTTTGTTTCATTTTTAACAGAAAACTAGTAGTTTAGAAATGTTGTGGTATGTAAATTGTATTGTTGTTTTTATGAATATGTTTATCGTAAATATTCAAGGGGTTAATACTCCCTTCCTTGATAACCCCACTAAAATAACCACTGGTCGTAAGTACGTTTTATTAAATTACTGGAAAATACAGGAGCAAAAATGTGGTTAACCAGTATAGGCAACATATGATACACTAAATCATGTAAAGCACGATAATGCCACTATTGTGGAACCATTCATATTTATTTAAATTATGAAAAAAACAAGTATAATTTTTACAAAGTTTTAAGTATTTTAATATTTTTTAAATAATTTATTTAAATCACTTTTAAGTATTAAGAAATAAAAAACAATCTCTAGCGTGTACCTACCTAATAAAATTTGGTTAAGTGGAGAAATATTCAATATTCTGAACAAAAAAATTATGTTCCCCACCACTAGCCAATTTCCCACCGTTATAAAGTTATAATAGTCGTAGCCCGTTGGAATCAAGAATGAGTAAAAAAAAAAAAATTAATATTTAATAATTATTAATAATTTTATAATTTATTATTTATAATATATTAATTTAATAATTCAACGATTATTATCTCATGATAAAATAGTTTTAAAAATATCTAGGCTTCATTATGAAAAATTCATATTGGATTTATATTTTATATTTTATAAGATTTAAATAATATATACATATATATAAAAAATAAAAAAACTTTACCTTGACATAGGTAGTGACCTAATATTTTATATTGATTTATTAATATTTCAATTAGATTTTTTAATCAGTAAACTGCGTGTTTAAAATTGTTTAGTTACCTGAGTTTCTCCAATTCGGTAGATTTTTTGACACTTTCCGAGTCAAGGACATCATCTATTTCGATTGAGGCGTATCTGTTAGTTATAAAATGAGAAGGTTCTCTCTCTATTTTTATCTCGGAGAAGCCAAATATGAATTAGTACATTTTGTAATTTTTGTTGATTGATTTGAGTCAGATTAAGTATTACGGTAGAATTTGATGCTTTGAGGCGTTCTGTATAATATTGAGAGAAATGTTGGGTTTATTAATTTTAGTTGAAATTTCGATTAGGTATGATGAAAAGATTTTAATTAATATTGATTACGAGACAATAAGTTGGGTTTTTCATAGTGTTAGTTTAGTTTCAAGTTTGATAATATAATTATATTATATTTAAAAGCCACCGATCTGTTAGGTTTTGGAAAAAGGATTGAAATTTGAAATTAGGTAATTATATTAATATAATATGAATTATGTACAATTATAATTACCAAGGGATAAGCATGCTTGGTAAATAACTCTTCATAATATTATAATAATACTTTACTATAATATAGTGCGCGTGGTATGCACGCGATATGCATGCAATCTTTATTATATACGTGGGATAACCGCAATAGATAATAATATTATATGATATTGAATCGCTTTGTCTAGTTTAACTGTTAATGTGTAATACTGTATTAGTTATCGTCAAGTAATTATTAGACTGTACACACGGTGTATAATCGTCTTCTGCTATTTTCAGTAGAATTATACAGATTTACACGAATACAGTCGAAAATGCCCATTCGAATTGGTTAATAACCGTATAACAAACCCATTATACATTGGCAATTTTGTCGATTGTCGCAGTAATAGGTACGTGGGATTCGCAGTGGGGTGTATCAATAGTCATTTCATAATAAAGGCTATTGTCTTAATTATTTCAATATATGTTGATATTGATTTCGTTCACATATCACAATAAAAAATATTCACGTATTTTAGAAACTGCAATTATATATATAATATACATAAATATTAATATAATTATTCATACATAGTTAAAATAAAGTTTATAAATGGTATTCACAATTAATTAACTGAAAGTTTCCAGTAGCTTGAATAGCTCGGTCAATTTAAATTATGAATTTTTTTTATCTGTTTTAAGATAGGGTCAGCTTGAACTAGGACATTATAACATATTACTATGGCCATAATACAGTATACTGTGGTATGTACTGATCACTAAAGTATATAAAAATAATACATATATTGTAAAATATTAAATAAATAGTTTCATTTAGTATTTATTTATTTATTTATAGTTGATTCGTGTACGATCAAAGATGTGATTTAACTATTTAAAGAGTACTAAATGAGCTGATGCGATCCACAGCAATTGCAATATTGTACACACTTATTATTTATTTTTGTAGGTATATGGTGTTTATTTGTTATCATCACTTTTCACACACCAATATTTTAACAGAATAACTACAAAAAAACGACTGAAGTCATTGCAGTTTGTGCTGCAGAGTTTCGTTGAAGTATTTTATGTAGGGCAATACAAAAACATGCAAATGATTTGATAACTTATGATCTTTCAATATCTTATACCAATTTATTACTAGATTTGTTTATTCATTTCTAATAAATCTAATAAACGACCACAAAAAAAGATAAATTCTTGAAAGATGTATTAAAGATGTGCCTTTTTTTTTGAGTTTTAGGTTAGCAAGAAACTGCTAAAATTTTTCTACTAATTCATCATTATTCACCTGCATTATATCTGTATGTTTTATTTTTATTATTGATCGTTCCATAAAATATATAATAAAAACATTTTTTGACAAGTTCCTGCTAATATGTTCTCCCGTTCTCTAAAAAAAAAAAATAATAATAAGTTTGGGTATATACTCCCCCTAATTATAATGCTAAAATAATCGTCAGTGAACAAGTTTACAGTACAAAAATTACATGTTAACCAATTAAAATTAATTTCTTAATCTATCTTTCTGTTACCTAATAAATAATTTATGGTTGTTTGTGATGTATTTATTTGATTAAAAAATATATGAATAATATCATATTCAGCTATATCAACGCATAAAGTGCTTAGCATTACTAATAATAATACCTAACTAACAATAATAAGTCAATTTTTTTCATTAAAAACAGAAATTTAAATATCTATTTGCTTGTGTAAACAACAAAGTAGGTACAATTATTATAAGTTGTAATGTTTACTATAAATGTGTCTATGTTATACAAAATAACTAAATCTCATCATGACAATGATAAAATATAAAGTAATTTGAATAGATCAAACAAAGTACCAATAAATAAATAGATATAATTAAATTCGTGAAGTATACCTATTAAAACCACATATGGATTGCAGATGTCACGTCGTTACGATAAATTTGATCATCTATAATTCAATCACGTACACACGTAATAATATTGTTACATCGTAAAATGCAATGGAAAAAATAAATATATTATAATTTATTAAAAATAATTTACACCTAACTACTTATTGGCTATTGGTGATTTTAAAAATTAATGAAAAAAAACTTAAATTAATATCCAAGTGTAAAAGAATGAAATAAATCATAAGTTATTCTGCATATTATATTACTAAAACTTTCCATCTTTAACACGCCTCATGCACTCTGTGTGTGTGTGTGTGTATTAAATTTTTTACAATCCATTCGTAATATCCAAGCGCATGTTATTTATAGTACTTTCTCTATGAATTCTGTGAAACCGAATAATGTAATATAATATAATATACTATAATAATAATATATAAAATTATAGAATATTATATATAGCTAAATATTTTAATTTATGAAAGGTTACGGGGTGAAAAATGTTTAAATGATGTGCGTAACTTATATTCTCTCGTCTCCGCCACAAAGATTTGAATATTTTATTCTCTTTCATCGTAAATAGCGATTTCGATAATAGTTTGCAAAATAAAAGTAGGTATACTACCTAGCAACTATCTATTATATAAAAGTGAGTGTATGAGTATATTTATTTTAATATTACAAAATGAAATGTCAGCTTTGAACATTATAAATTGATGATAAATAAATGATCTCGTTTGAGTAATAAATATAATTACAATAAACGTAAATAGAGCACGATTTTTTTATTATTATTTTTTTGGGGGGGGGCGGGGGTCAGAAGTTAATGTTCATACCATCGCGGCATCGCTTATTGAAACATTTTTTATATTAAAAATATCACTAAAATGTTTTAATAAATGTGAAATCTTTATTCTGTAAGGGGAAGAGGTGGAGTAGATTATACTAAAGTTAGGATGCTCAGCCACCCAGCCACATAGCTATTTGTGCCTATAATAATAAAATCATATTTATATTCATTGACAGCCATGTCTATGAATCTAATCAAACTCGATTTTAATTTTTAAGTAAAAAGTATGGTACAACATCTTCTCATACCTTTATTGTAATAAAAAGTGTTCATCCGCAGGAACGCAGTAACAAAATCAATCAGATTTGTATTGCATCAGCTGATCAGCTGATAAGTTTCCAGATATAATCAAATATTTAAATTCTACTTGATAAAGTATTTATCTGCAAATATTGGTTATATTATGTAAAAATAAACTATATTATTGATTGAACAAAATTATGCGGTAGGTTAAGGTACCTATATAAAAACCTACGCAAAACATAACTACTAAACTGTTCCTGTTTCTAAACATTTTATGATCTGTTGAATATAGTAATTCAATTTTTAATCAATAATTTTAACTATTATAATAAATAATTATATTGAATTTTATATAAGAATAAAATAAAAAACAAAATTAGTTATATACTTTTAATTAGATGGCCATATGACACACGATGAATGACGATGGCATACAAAATACAACTACAAGTAGTATATATTATTTATGATAATAAAAATAATAATAATAATAATATATAATAATAATTAATAATTAATATGTATACTACGTGTTCATAATAAGGATATTAAAATAGTATAATATTCTAAAACGAGACATTTTATATTTTCCGGATAAATTTAAAACATTATTTTAAATGAATATATTTTATACCTACTATATGATGTTAAATATACATTTTTCGTATTACGATATCGGGGTTTACAATAATTTTGTATAAAAAATACAATTTTGCAATCATATAGCATCCTAGACAAATCAATAAAATATATTTCACCAACTCTTTTATCCTAACCGGCTATATAATATAGTATTATAATTGTATGCCATTAGTTTCCATTTGTGTTTAAATTAATTGATGAAGTACATAGTAGTACCTAACGTCTTTACATACACATGTAACATTATGCATACTATTTTAAATGTCACTTCGTGGCAGTCATCGTACGGGTTGTCATATGTAATTTCTATCAATAATGTGACGATGCTATATATTTTTTTCTAAACCATACAATATGTCTAATATGAGACTAGAGAACTTATTATAAGACCATATAATTCTACTGCCACATCGCATAATTTTATACGAAAAAGTAGTAAGTTAAAATAGTTAATATTAAATATTAATAATAAATAATAATAGCCTGCCTAATTGCTCGAGAAGGGTGTGAATGATAATGTTATTTTAAAGAGATTGACGTATATACAGTATACACCACGAGAGTTAAACGCTATTATATCATGTATATGTTACAAATTTACACACACACATACATAAACGTGTAAAGAAACGATGTCTATATGATACGCCGTCTTAGTGAATATTATACAAGAGGGTTGTGACTTGTAGTATATTACGATGATGATGTGTGAGGTGCAAGTGTTAGTATATTATATTATTATTATATATTATACTAACCTATTACAACATCGTGCCCCTGCGTTTACACATATTATGTATGCGTATTGTGTGTGTACGTGAGTATGGGATGAAAAATAAATTATGGGGTCGAGGGCTATTGAACTTGACTACTCGGTGTCTAATTACACTCACAGTCACATGGCATTCCAGTCGATATCGCCATATAATACCACGTGTTTGGTATAGACCGACTTGAGGTTTTTTCTTATGTAAAAAAAAGTAATAGTATAACATTATAAGGTTAAACAATAAAAAAAAAAAAAAATGACTTTACATTTTATTTAATTATTTTAATGGTATATACGTTATACACGGGAAAAAAGTGTACGCAATATGTGTGGAAACACACTTATACGATCAGGTTTGTACGTATGTATATAAACATTTTATATTCACTGCACTTGAAAAATGAAAGGTTAAAATGTCATCTATAATTTGTATGTATGAATTCACACAGCATTACTAAGTACATATCGCTTGTAAATTTGCACACATGTCCAGCATGAGTACCAATAGGTCTAGGTTCAAACTTACACAATAGGAATAATTTTATTGATTTACTCATTTTTAAAAATACAGGTAGGTACATTTTTTTCAATATTTTTAATAAACAACCCGATAACGAAAACAATAATAATCCAATATAAACATATCGTAGTCCGGATTCTGGGTTTTTACGTTTCTTATTAATTCAATTTTTTATTATTACTATAGTAACATAATGAATATTTAAAAATTCTACAACTGAAATAACTGAAAAAGCAATAAAATCATTTATATATAACAAAAAAGATAATAACCAATTGGTTTATTTGATCAGCATGACTTGAAACGAATTTATGTATCACAAATTAGATTTCCATCACACATATAAAAAAAAGAAACATATGCTTTATAACCTGGGCTTTATTTATTTCTAATAAAACAAGCTATTTGCATTGATTCAATGCGATCAAATTAATTTGAATTAATAAACCCATGTAAACATACATTTACATCAAAATTTGAAAGAAATTATATGATTATCAAGTTTAAGTAAGTAAAATCATATCATAATATTAAAATTACCATGGTAAAAATATTTATGTTGTATGGCTTATAATAACATTGATAACGTTATATAATTTATAATAAGTAATAAATAATACACTATTAATACAGTCTTATAATTCTAAAAACAATAATTATTTTTTTTAAAGTATTATTAATCATCTGAATTATTAGGTTTCATTACAATCCTGAAATGTCACAACAAAATATTAAAGTAGGTATTTGAGTGGGTTCTTGAGTAAATTTAAAAGTTATAAAAATCAGAAAATGGATAAATGTGGTGAACATGCTTGGTGATTCACTGCAACAATCACATTAATAGAATAATATATACTTTTTTAAACAGTATTAGTTTGATCCAATTTATAGCAGTTGTATGTTGTCTTGATGGAAAGGGAATCCTAATTAATAATAATCATTAACAGACTTGCGAGAGGTCTAGTCATCTTCAACTTCTCTCCCTACTCAATCGTCAATGTTTTATCATTTTTTTTTTTTAAAAAAACATAGTGTATAAAAAACGTTTTTTTAAGTACATAATAATAACAATTTTAAAAGAAACCTTTTATAAATTATTACATAATAATAATAATAATACAAAGAACAAACAAAAATTAAATCGAGTTGATATGTTGATTATAATAATAATCCTTATTGATTTTTTTTTTTTTACAATTTACAGTTTAGTTTTGTATATATTACAATCAAAGTAGAAATTCCGTCATTTTATGAAGTAAATAAGTAGTTTATGAATTAAATACAAATGCCAGTTTAAGTATAAAATTGTGCATGAAAAAATAATTTATTAAACTTTAACCATTTATTTCATAAAATATTTAATTATTCTACACGATTTATTTTGGTTTCCGTTAAAGTATATTTTTTATTAAATAAACCTACGACAACAGAGGCTATTGGTTGGTTTAATGTAGAAAATGTTACATCATGAGTTATTATTAGGTCACTTGAATACTAAATGATGATTTTTGATAAGGGCGGCGATTATGAATTTGAGGCGGAGATCTCTCACTCCACCAAGCAAGTTATTTCAAAGGCAAAGAATTTACTCTGTTTTATGATTATTATAATATGAGTTATAATTATATTAAATCTACTTTTATAGTATGTTTTTTCAAATGTTGTATTATTTTAGAGATTTAATATGACATCTCACATTCATTTTTAAGGAGCTTTAAATAGGCAATTTTCAAAAGTCTAAAAAACATTTAATTTAACAGTTAAAATATATTTGAATGGATTTATAGAGAAATTTATAACAGGGTCACATATTTATATATTATTAGATAAATTTTAATATTGAGTATAGAATAAAATAAAATAATTACATAAATTATAAAAAATAATATAATAGAAGGTAAATAACTATAACAAATAACTATTGTTTTGATGCTTAATAATAATTAAAATACATTTTCCAAAATCATTTATTTTTTTATGAAAAATCTTAGCGTAAAATTATGTAAAAATTATAAAACTATCGTATTCATTTTTTAATAGTAAGTTGTTCTCATTCATCAATATATTGTATATAGTAAATGCAATTACTATGAAATTAGATATTTTTAAGTATCAATATAAATAGTTATTCAAAATCGTTGTTAATTTTTACATTTTTATTATTTATTATACATATTATTATGAATCATGAGTTACCTATGAGAGACGAATTAATAGAACGCTATTTGTGTGTTCAAAACTATTATGGTGGACGTGTACGGAACTATAATTTATCTCGAGTAATAAAAGTCTTTAGACATAGTATAGTTTTGGGTAGTTATATAGACCAAGACCAGCGCATCAGATAATATATTTAACTTACATTTATTATACCATAAATCATTTTTTTACAGTAAAATGTAATAAAAATAAAGTTTAGGATTTCTATTTGGCTTCTTTAAGGTATTATATTTGCTCTTATTTATACCTATATTAAACGTAATATGTTTTAATGCACATAAGAGAATTTCTTTAAATACATAATTTTTCTACTAAATTATTTATTATAATAAACTATAATACTATTTCTTATTGATGTTTCTAATAAATTTAAATCATTCACACACGTTTTTATGTATTATATAAACCAAAATAAATAAAATGCTAAAAAGAAAGTTGTTGGTAACTTTAATGTGTATGATTAAAATTAAAGTGCAAAAAAATATTAGTATTCGATTTTAAGAAAATTAAATTATATTGAAATGTTAAATAAATAATAAAATACATTTTTTGTTTATAGTCAAGTTTTTTCCTTACGACATTGTTTAAATATCTGTTGATAAAAAAAAAAATGTACAGCCCCACTAAACCCAATTATTATTACAAGCAAGTAACAATAACAACAACAATAACGAAAAAAAACTATTTCCATCAGAAATTCTAGGAAGGACTATTTATCAGTATAATATAAGTGTGTATAAAATTATACAGTGCTCGTTCACTGAAATTCTCCTGCCAGTGAGAGAACTTGCAAATTTCTAGTGAACAACAGTGATTCTCGCGAATGGTTGTCACGCGCCTTGTTATTATATCTGCAGTACATTTTCAATATTGATTGGCTATTCATTTAAACTGATTCAATACTGAATTTTGATTCGTCTGTTTCATATATTATTATGGTAAAATACACTATACACAATAACTTCACGCGCCACTATTACATAGGTATATACGGGCTATATGTAAATTATAATATAGATATGTAGTAACGTAAAAAAGACGTGTACGTATAATAATATATTATAGTGGTGGCAAGACGGCTATGATAAGCCCTCCCAATTAACCGTGACAATAATAACATAAACAAATAATATTATAACAATAATTGTGTTATTACGATGATAATAATATCATTATATTATTATAATATGGACCGCGCGTGACCGTCTTATAGCTCTGATGGGTTATTGACGACGGCCCTGACCAGTCGGCTGTCTCGGGTTGAAATTTTCGGGGAGGTCATAATAATATGACATCGTCATTCATCGTCATAAATAATAAAAAAATGCATAACTCAATTAGCCATACAAGAAACCGATTAAATTCCGTCACGTACGGAGCAGTATTATATAGTCATGGTCTCCAAAAAACGCGATCGTTTACATTTGTCATTCGCCTTCTGGGGTTAATTATATAATAAGAAAAAGCCCCCAGCTTGGCGCCTTCTTGATTTTAGTGATGTGAGTATGTGTATATAATATTTGTATGTGTGTGGGTGTGTGTAGTGGCATAATGATCGATAAGTACCTTAACCTCGATGGTTGAGGGCCAAAGTGTCTGTCCGAACGCTGTGTAAACAGTATTAACATAAATGAACTGTATTTCTGAAGAATTTAGATAGGGCGCTATATAATATGCATATTATATCCAATATTATTAATATTATTGATACATGATTCTATTTTAAAAATTATGTTCAATTCAGAATAATATTATACTTAAAAAATATGAAAATTACGGTAGGTGTAATGAACATTTATTTTAACGTTCTATACATTATGATTAGACATTCGAAATATGTATTGTTTGAAAAATTATTTTATAATTTTTAGCTTTGATTTAATTAAATTGCATCAATGCAAGGAATTCAATTCAATAAACAGGTTTGTGCAAACCAAAGCTCAAATGAAATTATTTGGTATTTTAAATTGTTATTACCGATGCCGACTCTAAAATCAATCTAAATGTAGGTACTATTATACTATTCACTTTATTATTATTTGTTTTTACCTATAGACATTTTCATTAGAATTAACTTGAAATTACTCCTCTTTATGAATGACTTATAAAACTGATATAACCCTTCATACAAACTAGTTACTACAAACGTATGCTGGTCATCTTAACCAATTCACCTTCATCCACAGCTAAATCTCCTGCTGTGTTTTAACGGACACGTGTCTTCAAAAAAATTTTTTTTTCTAGCTCAAAATAATAATAATAATAATAAAAAAATATATAAACAAAAGAAACGATTACAATATACGTATTTTTTCATGACATATTATTTTTCATTCTAGTTCAATTATAGAACAAATATTAATAAGTGTCTTGGCACGTGTTCTTAAATGTCATAAAACATATGTTTGATTATAATAATTTGCAGGCCATATTTTTATAATATTTAATATATTCTTATTTAAAACATTCAATGTTGTAGCAAGACTTAAAAAATCTATTTTAATATCAAAAGTGAGCCGATTTTCTTAACGTTTTATATCATTAAAAATCTTAAATTATTGAAGATACTATTAATATTTTTTGTCTTTTTTAATAAGAATTTACAAGAAATATATCATCTAAACCTAAAGACATAATGAACATAAGATATTTAAAAGAAAAATAAACTTGTGAGTTTAATAATAAAAATATTAAAACAAGTGGTTAAATCTAAAGAAAGAAGCCATTAATGAAACTCACTGAATGGTTTTTTTTTAATCATTTTATCTGAGTACCTACCTACCTACCTATATGGCTCTATAAATCTATATACTTAATTTTTAATTTGTATTAGTATCAAGTATATCATGACATCATGTACTTTTGAAACGTCTTCGACAAATAAAAGTAATTATGGAGGTTGCTACATTTTTAACAAGCGGTTAACACTAATTGGCAGGAAATTAGACTATCACAGAAGAATTTGTGAAATAGTTTAGATTCTTAATGGACAGATTTAAATTTCAGATCGTAATGATTTATAATATATGGTTAAAGATTTACGGAGTGCCATTGATTAATATTTTCTTAGTAAAATATTTTGGAACGTTAGAATTTTTTGATATTGGAATTTTACCTTGCTTTTTATTATGTTTAATATATGTCGATTTTGTTTTGTTATTTATTTATTTGTATTAAAAATTACAATACATTATATGGGAATATTATGGTTTATCAATAATTACTATTACCTAGTCACCTAAGTTATTTAAATCAAAAAGTACAATATTCTAATGATATATTATTTACTATTTGTTATCGTACTTATTACTTATTAACGTAAAAGGTAAAAACATTTCTCTTACAGTTGAAGTCTAGGTACTATACTAAGTACTGACCCCAACCCTTAAAAAGTTGTCTATTTAAGTTATTGGATTTTGTGTAAGATTATAATATATTCGATATTATTAGAATATAAAAATAATAGTTTTACAATCCATACATTTTATAAATTACTATAGTTTGGGCGGACTTAAATAACACGTTGGTTAATTTTGGACGATTCTAATGAACCGCTAACACGATTAGTTGCTTAACGGTCCGTTTAATCTTAATAATCGATTTGAATGTCTGGCAATATGTGTAATGAGAAAACTGTGACTTGTGAAATTGTACGGCATCGGTTTTCAATCTGTAATAACTACCATATTATTTAAGACGTATAAAAAAAATATCTAGTTCGAGTATTATACTCAATCATTATACACTATAATTAATTAATTTTGACTTTCACTTATGGTTTTGACTTTTTACGTTTAAGTTTTAAACTGTACCGTATTTTTAAACTTGGCATTTTAAACTATACGATTTTCAATTATAAAATACTAATACATAATTTAGTAAAACAACATCAAAATTTGTAAGTTAATTTTTTTGGTTTGTTCTTTATTTATTTTTTTTTATAATACACTGTACTGAAAATATCGTTGTTTTCGTTTTAATGAAACTAAACATTTTTTAATAAGAACAGAATTGAATATTGTAAAATTATTATAAATTAATGCAATATTATTAAATAGAATAATATGACCTTTGTCATGTTTAAACAAATCCAAAGCAAAATTCGTTTTATAGAGGGGTTTGAATTATATTAAAACATTTTTTAAATACAACATAAAACAGAACAATATTAAAATAAATATATTTTTACAAAATATAATAAGTAAAAAATAGTAGTTAACATTTTATAGACAATACAAATATAAAATAGCAAAGCACATTTTGCTTTTTTATATTTAATATAAATTGGTTGATTTATTTATTATTATTTATTTGTTGATAAATTATGTACTTAAATGTTTATAAATATTTGTATGAATTGTCGTCATATTTAATTCATAATAAATAGGTTATTAATTTTTGAAAAAATGTATTTATTTAATTTTCAACAACTAATCATTAAAATAAATAATAAATACTATTGTGTTAGGACACAATATATAACTATATCACATTCATCTAACGATACCATTTTCATACAGTATTTTCGCCCATATAATGGCGTTCGTGAAATATTTATTTTGTGCTAAATATTTTAACTTACACAAAAAATTAAAAACTTCTTATTATATTCGTTGAAAATGCATTTAAATAAAATACAATGTATTTTTTAAAGTCTTGTAAAAATTTAAAAGTTGAATTTTGTTTTTAATAATTAAAAACACAATAATATTATACCCATAAAAAATGTTTATGTATTATTAATTTATAAAAAAAACAAACTAGATATAATAATATAATATAATATAATAATAATTTATATATATAATATGATATCTATAGGTAGTCTATTTCATATTTGTATGACATATAATTAAGTTTTAATATAAAGTTCTCTTTTGTAAATTGCAATGTAATAATATGTTATATATTTATATTTACAATTTATAGAGCTACTTAATTATTAATATATATATTATATTATATTTTGATTTGTTGCTATTTTTAAAAATCATATTCGTATGTATCGTATATGTAAATATTAAATAATTGTCATTCGTGTGTTAAATATTTACTTAGGTTTATACATTTTGAAAGAAAAATTAGATATTAACATTTAGTATTGAAATAAAATTAATAATTGTAATTTTGAATTTAATTTTTTTGGATCAACCAAGCTCAAATCCTGCAATATTAAAATGCTGTAAGGGAATACATACAATCAACGTGATAAAGATTTTCATATTAAACATATTATTTTATTAACATTGTGTTTTAATCTAGTCGAATTGTCAAAATTCTGCATTCAATCAAATGATACCTATCTTTTTGGATTTAGAAAATATAAACATCTAATAATATTAACATCGATAATATGCATATATATATATGTGTGTGTGTGTGACGTGTAAATACGCGTCCCATCGCGTTTTCCTCGCAACATTATTTTGCCGCCTCATTACAAAACGGCGTTCAGACTTCGAAGATATCGTCAAAATACAAGAAGAAAAAGTCTGTAAAAACAAAAAAAAAAATAGAAAGAAAAAATGTTACGTGCTCGTATATAATATAATATTATTATATTCATTTGTGGTCACCAAATGTACTTCGTCCCGTTTAATTGACATGTTGCGCGGTTGAGGAGGTATTATTATTAATTATTATGTACAGTATATAATATAATATAGTTGCATAGTAGTAAAAAACAAAAAAGGGGACGACCATCGATGGTGTACACATGTTTGTGTACATACGGTATGGTAGCACTTGGCTTTTTTTTCAACAGAATATTAAAACTTTTTTTTTACAGTTATTGTCGTCGTCTTATGATGGTTATTCGCCGTAAGCACACACATACATACAAACACACACACACACACACACATACACGCACACACGCACGCACGCATATGTATATATATGTAATAATAATAATAATAATTAATAATACAATAATATTCATCAACTATTATTATCCGATTGAAAGATGACAAAAAAAAAAAAAAATAAATAAATAAATAAAAAATAAAGTGTAAAAAAAAACAAACATGACGTCTAAAACGCGAGCTAAACACTCAGTAATGGCGACAGGGATCGAGGCGTTGTACACAAAGACAGTGGACATGGGGATGCGGAGGAGGTGAAAATCACGTGTGCCGACTCGATGATTAATATACCAGAGGAATAAAAAAAGAAATATCCCTTCAAACCTATGATGTGCTCTCCGAGATGATGAGGAGCCAGTCTTGTACAGGACACGAGAACGAACGCGTACGCATGTAATCGCATACATCTAAGACCGAATCCACATAATACGTGATATCTCCTTTAAAATATTATACTGTGTTATTGTTTTTACAATTTTAAAATATCGTGGAAATAGTCAATCGACGTTAACAATATTTAAGTTTGTGTTTCGTGACAATTAAAAACCATAAAGTCATAACGATACCGTTACTTTGAAAAGTCTCTGTGTGGCAATACTTTTATTTAAAATTCGTTCGTCGCGTAAATATTGAAAAGATCGCCGAAAGACTCACGATGAAGATCGAAAATGACGCAGATCCTTATATGTGGTTTGCCGACTGTTTGGGACCTGAGCCGCAGGATTGGATGAAGGACGTGGGGCTAGATTGGTTTGACGAGGAACTGTTGGGTCGACCCGAATCGCCCACAACGTCGGCACCAGTGTTACGATCCGTGGCTACGGAAAACGATGTTGACCACCGGAGATACCGTGGTAGTTACCCATCATATACCATTGAGTCATCCGCATGGCTCATCCAACAACACCAACAGTTAACCGATTCCGGGGATGACAATGATGAAGATGATTCGTTACCGCCGCCCGTTTTGCCACCCATGATACCTGGAACCAGGAGTTTCTCCGACCAACTTCACAGAATCCGGAAACCATACGCTCTAGGATCACCACCATCTACCTCATCAACATCATCTGGATTATTGGTGAGATATTTTCAATATCAAATTACTACATTATACTCAACTTTATATCTTTTTATCGTTATAAAATATTGGTTAAAGTTCAATAAAAATAACATATTTCTAAATTGCCTAACCTAAGACCTAACCTAGCCGGATAGTAAAAGTATTTGCCTAGTCTAGTATCATAAAAATATTTTTACAAAGTAATTGAAATAAAATAATTGACACTTATGTAGCC